>JAALXH010000111.1:0-19509 GCA_012977735.1 Fusarium tanahbumbuense | reverse complement strand
ATATGTTCCAGTTCCGAAAAGTTTACCATCATATCAGTTTGGTAAGTGGGGAATTGGCGGATAATCTGGTCGATTTGAGGCTCTTCGCGATGCGCTCCTCTCCACTTGCGAAACTGTACCCGGACCCCAGGTCATTCATCTCTACAACCATGATTCGAGTGTAGCCTTTATTATCTTCTATTATTGTCTTCTTATTTTTCTTTTTTGTAATATTATAGCAAATATTTTAGGCTCATGCTTCCGATACTCTCATCAGACTTGAGCTCTGCAGTCGTGGTATCCTCGAGTCGCGGCACCTTTCAGGTGAGCCGTCATTTCACGTCCAAATTCTTACCAGATCAGAACATCAGCACCTTAGTCGCTTGCATCAGACGACCGACTCATGCAAGGCTGAAAGAATCTCGATTGACTCGTTAAAAAGCCGATAAGGAAAAAAAGTATAAATCGAAAAGCGAATAAAGCAAGGGTTACGGTAAACTACGTCGTGCCCGAAAAGTCATAGGCGTCATTCAGCATTCTATGTCCATGACCTCACCAAAAGCTCCACCACGACTCCATCGTAAAAAGACCCTACCAAACCACTCTAGGTACACCACTGGTTAGACTCTGCAGCACGGCTCGACCCGATCAAGATCTACCAACGATGATCGATCCCCGCTGCTTCCTGTACTTCCGAATCTCTCACTAACAGAGAAAAGAAGACATAGCTCTGTGCGTAGACCCAATTTAGTGATCCACGAGGTAAACTGCCTGGCCTTTCTATGACACGATGATCATGACGACATACACGGTACTTTTTCTCTATAGAATGGGCGCCTCAAATCCCAATTTGGGTTTCTTGGCCTCTTGTTCAGGTTAATCCATCTTGGCGTTCAATATGAAGGAGTTACTTCGCGATACTATCTTCAGCCATATCCTGCGTCTGCTGACGGGTGGAAGAGTATTCAAATATCCCGAGGAGGAAGATCCGTCGCTATGGAAGAAATACGTGCACGTTGAGAAGTCCGCCAACATGGCGAGGCATGGGCAGCCGCAGGCTCCTGAAGGTGAGAGGAGAGAGCAGACCAGGTCTGATTCTTCGGATACAGCTGTCTCTGAGGGAGAGGGAAGGACGGTGAATGAAGTCAGTGGGCGTGTTGTTGACAAGGAAAAGGGAAAAGATGTCCATGTCGTGGACTGGTATGGTCCTGATGATTCCGAAGTAAGTCATTTGTCCCAATGGCGCTACGATATACTGACAGATATAGAACCCTAGGAACTGGTCACGCATCAAGCGGTTCTTCATCACCTTCGAGATCTGCCTCCTCACATTCTCTGTCTACATCGGTTCAGCCATCTACACGGCCGGTCTACAAGATGTGATGCAAGAGTTCGGTGTCTCTCAAGTCGCCGCCACTCTCGGTCTCACTCTCTTCGTCGCAGGCTACGGTCTCGGTCCTATGGTCTGGTCTCCGTTATCTGAGATCCCACAAATCGGTCGAAACCCTGTATACATCATCACACTGGCATTGTTCGTCGTTCTTCAAGTGCCTACCGCCCTTGCTACGAACTTCGGTATGCTCCTCGCCTTCCGATTCATCACAGGCTTCATCGGGTCTCCGTCACTCGCAACGGGTGGAGCGTCGATTGGCGACATGTACAAACCAGCTAAGCGAACATATGGCCTTGCTGTTTGGGGTGTCGGAGCCATCTGTGGTCCTACCCTTGGTCCTCTTGTCGGAGGCTTTGCTGCTGAAGCAAGAGGTTGGAGGTGGACTATCTGGGAACTCATGTGGTTGTCAGGTGCCTCACTCGTGCTCTTCTTCTTTTTCCTCCCCGAGACATCACCCGCGAATATTCTTTACCGCCGAAGTCGTCGCCTGCGAAAGCTCACTGGCAATGACAAGCTCGTATGTGAGGCCGAACTCGCCACCCATGACATGTCTATGAAGGATATCGCTTTGATGACTCTGGTACGACCCTTCCAGTTGAGCCTAGGCGAGCCTATCGTGTTCGCACTCAACCTTTACATCGCTCTCATCTATGGTCTGCTATATATCTGGTTCGAATCTTTCCCTATTGTCTTTGGTGAGATCTATGGCTTCTCTCTTGGAATCCAAGGTCTTGCTTATCTCGGCATCTTGGTTGCTGTCTTTGTTGTTCTGCCTCCATTTGTGTGGTATCAGCACAAGTACATTGAACCCAAGTTCAATGATGATGGAGAGCTTAAGCCAGAGTGGAGACTACCTCCCTCATTTGTTGGTGCCTTTGCGATCCCTATCTGCCTCTTCTGGTTCGGTTGGTCGTCGCGTGCTAGTATTCACTGGATCGTCCCCATCATCGGCACAGGCTGGTTCTCTATCGGAGCGTTCCTACTGTTCAACTCCGTATTGAACTACCTGAGCGACGCCTATCCCGAATATGCAGCTTCAGTTCTCGCTGGAAACGATTTCTTTCGAAGTTCATTCGGTGCTGGTTTCGTAAGTTCATACCATAGCTATAGGGGACGAGGATAACCTGCTAACAATCAACAGCCTCTATTCGCATCGGCTATGTACAAGAATCTGGGGGTGGGCTGGGCTAGCTCAACCTTGGCATTCATCTCCATCGCATTTATCCCCATTCCGTTCGTCCTATTCAAGTACGGAGAAAAGATTAGGCATAAGAGTAAGCATGCTCGTCACGACCTGTAAACTTCAGGGAGTATGAACATTGGGGGTTGTATTGGGGGCGGGATACTCGGGAAGTGGATATGAAAGAAAAATAGAATGTGATTAGAAGGGCCCCATAATCTTAATAGCGTAACTCAGAAGTTAGTTTATAGGTGGATTAAATGCAGTTTGCGGATGTTATCGAATCAACTTTGACTTCTCGTATGCGCGTATCGCTTGCAGTTACGCGACTGCGGAAACAACGAAGAACAGCAAAGGAAACGAAAGGGATACCCAATTAAGCTTAATGCGCAGATAAACACCATAAGATCGACTACTATGGCAGCAGATCTGGTCCCAACTTCAGATGAATATCTGCCGTAAGGTAGCATACTGCAACACTCTGTGCAGCCAAGCCGCAGTACGCTTAAAACGGTTTCTGCAAAAGCGGAAGACATGGTCTTTTCAGGCAAAAGAGCATCTCTGCATGACTGTTGGTCACCATCACAATTCAACGGTCGCCAATTCAGGGGTGATATCCACTTTATGCAGATCCTGGGGTCCCCTGCTGAGTCTGAAACGATCCGCTTGGTGGAAAGCCGTTCTTCCTTTAGGGTCTGTTCCCCGGCGATGCTACCTAAGACGGTAATTGTGAGCTATAAAAAGTGGCAAAGGAGAGAAAGAAATTTGATATCCATATGCTTGCGTTATTGCCTGCCTGTCAGATGTCACGGATGAACCATCGTCCTAATCTAAAATGAACAAACATGGATATAGTGGATCGTGCTCACGCCATTTCAACTCAATCGAAATGAATAAATACTTTAAAATGCCCGCCTGAATGTCACTGGAGATTTTAGACTATCGATCTCGAGTCGACAACTTCTTCGCTCTCGTTCTTTGTCTCTTCTCGCCATGAAGTTCCAGTCTCTCTGCCTCGCTCTGGCTTCGGCCAATGCCGCCCTCGGCAATAACTTGATGGCTAACCTCGCCGACTCTTGGATCCGCAACAACCATGAGACTCAGCGTGCCTACTGGTACGGTCGTGCCGTCGTCTTCGAGGGTTACGAGGCTGCCATCGAGCTGACCAAGAACCAGACCCTGGTTGACTGGTACCGTGACCAGATGGACTTGGTCGTTGCCGACAACGGCACCATTATCAACTACGACATGACCAAGCACTCGCTTGACAACTACCGTATCGGCATGAACTTGCTTTGGTGGTACAAGCGCACTGGCGAGGAGAAGTACAAGAAGGCTGCCGACTTCATCCGTGACAGGATCAACCAGCACCCCAGAACTCCCACTGGTGGTTTCTGGCACCGTGAGCCCACATACCCCGACCAGATGTGGCTCGACGGTATTTTTATGGCTGATTCTTTCTACGCCACCTGGACCAAGGAGTTCGATGCTAAGAACACCACCGCCTGGGACGACATTGTTCTCCAGTGGGACAAGATCCAGGAGGTCACCATCGACAAGGAGACCGGCCTTCCTGTCCACGGTTTTGACGAGAGCAAGACCGCCGTCTGGGCCAACCCCAAGAACGGTGCTTCTCCCCTCGTCTGGTCCCGCGCTGTCGGTTGGTACTTCTGGTCCCTGATCGAGGTCCTCGACGTCTTCCCCAAGTCCCACCCCGGTTACAAGCGTCTCCGCACCTACTACAAGGATCTCGCCTCCGCTCTTCTCCGCGCCCAGGGCCACGAGAGCCACCTCTGGGAGATTGTCATGAACAAGGAGTACGAGGGTGCCGAGGGCAACTACATCGAGTCTTCTGCTTCTGCTATGTTCACCTACGGCTGGTTGGCTGGTCTTCGCCGCGGTTTCCTCGAGGAGGAGATCTACACCAAGCCTGCTAAGCAAGCCTACAAGCGTCTCTACCGTGACTTTGTTACCAAGCACAAGAACGGTACTCTGACCTGGGAGGGCACCGTCGAGGTTGGATCTCTTAACAGCGATGCTTCTTTCGAGGTAAGTTCCATTTAACAATGCCATGGTATGATCCATGCTAACAGTTTGTAGTACTACACCGAGGTTGAGGTCGTTCCCAACGATACCCGAGGCCACGGACCTTACATGATGGCCGTTTACGAGTGGGAGGTTCGCAACAAATAAGCGAAACGCGTATATATGTATGAGTGAATGATATGAGTGTATAGCGATCATCATTAGACCATATAGATGTTAGACTGGGTAGTTGAGCCATGTTTGAGCCGACTTGACCTTGGTATTATCTAATTCTACGTGCTGCCCTGCGCGGTACATTTGTCGCAATTGCGGCGCTTCCAACAATGATACTTCCCCAAATTCTGATGTGAGACGATGCCCAACGTTTTCAAGCTCTTTCTTTGAGATTGAATTAATTATTCGGTGTTGAGGTTGGTTTGACGACCGCGACGCGACGCGGATTGTAGGTCTGACGTCAGAGTGTCCAGCTGATAGCGTTAGCTAGCATTAGTCCAGGAACCGCAGCCAAAAGACCCAACACAAAACAGCGACAAGCTTTTGGTAAACAATACCCAATTTACTTGAAATCCCGACGCAGTATTTAGCTCTGGCTTATTGATAATAAACTCAATCAATTGTCATTTCAGTCGCTTTACATTCCAACGCGAGTCGAGTTACGTCATGGAGGCCCGCTTCCGGACTTACGTCATGTCTCAGTCGTCACTGTCAGCTCCGATCCTCAACTTCACCCTTGGACCTTCTTATATCCGACTCGAACATTGAACAACAAACGAACACCAAGATCTATCACCCAATACCAGACTGAACAGACGCATACCAAAAATGGCCGAAGTCGCAGCAGGTGTAATCGCAGCAGAGCAGGTCGTCTCAACAGGCCTTGAAGTCGGCGCAGCAGCCACGGTCGCGAAACCTACACAACCTCTTACGGTTGTCCTAAGCCAGATTGCTTCAACCCCAGAGAAGGATAACTCGTAAGAAAATCTGTACTGTGACGAGATTTGATGCTGATGCTGACTTAGACGCAGGCTCTCCCTCGCACGCTCCCACCACACAGTCACCGTGATCGACGGTAAGGCCTACATCTTTGGCGGCAAGAAGGACGACGGCAAGCTCTGCAACAATGATATGCATGGAATTGCGATTCTAGGCGAACAAAGAGTCGAGGGCGATAGCGAGTACGCGTGTTACCCAGCCGTCGGTGACGAGGGACACATCCCACCTCCGCGAGTTAACCATGCTGCATGTGCTCGTCGCAACACGATGATTGTCTTCGGCGGACAGAATGCGGAGGGTCATGCAGCTGACGATGAGTTTACACTCTGGGAATGGGAGCCTACGGCTGCTCGATGGGCGGCGATAGACGCAGCTGGAAAGGCACCCCAGTCTCGACACAGCCACCAGATCTTCTACGATGGGAAGAAGGATAATCTGATTTTGCACGGTGGCTACGAGAACGATCAGCCATCCACAGGTACCTGGCTGTTCGACTTCACAACACGTTTGTGGCATGTCCTACCAGATGCCCCAGCCGCACCTTTGGCTTCGCAATTTGTCGAAGGAACTCTATACTCCATCAGTGCCGAGTCCGATATCCATGGCTCAGTCCACTACATCAAGCCCGGTTCTATCCAGGACGAATCTGTTGACAAACTTCCCGAATGGACAACCGTCAACTTTCCCTCCAATCCCATCGTCCCTGGCCCTCGACCCCGCGTAGGTAGCGCCTTGATTCCTGTCACGACCGGCCTCGGACGCCGCTATCTTCTCTACCTCCTCGGTAGCCGACAAGACGCCGAGATCGCATCCACAGACAAGACATATACTGAAGACCACCCGTTCTACTCCGACATGTGGACTCTGCAGATACCCTCCAACGACTACAGTGCTACGCGCGTCAAGGACGCCATCCGTGGTGCTATTCCTGGTGTCGAGTCTGGTGCGTTTAGCTGGCATGAGCTTGAGATTGCTCCAGCGGAGATGACGCAGGAGGCCGGAAAGGTTCATCCTGGTCCGAGAGGGTACTTTGGCGCAGACACATGCTTGAATGGCAAGGGAATTCTGATGTGGGGTGGTGTTAATGCGAAGGGTGAGACTGAAGCTGATGGCTGGTTGTTGAAGGTTTCTTAGAAGTTAAATCGTCTATGCTGGCGCAGAATAGTGTATTATGAGCGGTGCGCAAAAGGTAAGGGAAAATGCTAGTTATTAAGAATCAACGCAAACAGTCAAGATTTATGAAACTTATCGGCATTCATAATGTCCTTGAGAGCACGAGTCACCATCATTTTACGTGAAGCAATATCTCATGGTGAATGACTGAATTATGCTGTCACGAAACATCCGCCAATGACGTATTGGCATTAGTCAGCGTAAATTTCATCATGACACCCATCGTGGCCAATTCCCTTCATACTCACACATCCAATTATTAAACAACCTCAAATTCGTTGAATAAATATGAATCACGGTATTCTTTCAAGAAGTCTAAGGGCAGCGGTGCCTACAAGATCCATCCACACAACCTCTCGTCGCGCCCTGTCCAATACTACAAAATCCGAGCCTCAATCTCAGGCCACGACCCAGACACAGTCAAAGCAACAGGAATCTTCAACAACGAAAGGCACAACCAAGATGGCGACTCATAAGAAGAAGACACTGGCAGAATTGGACCAGGAATTACGAGAGAAGCTCGAAGGCCTTTCGGGAGAAGGCGGTGGTGCTGGAGTTGAATATGAGGGCGGAAAGGCGGAAGGACTGAAGAGAGGTGTCAAGTCGAATATGTTTAGGGTGATATGAAGGTATCGGGGGGCTGTAAGGTACACGAAGACTTTCATTGTCAGTGAAGCTGTGGAATCTCAACTTAATAAAAACTGCATAATATTCAAGCCTAGAGTCGTGACTCAATTGTCCCAGCCATGAAGAGAAAACTACTGATTATAGAAAACATCCTCAAACTAACGATTCTCGGTTTTCGCTTCCTCTTGAACAGTCTCTCTCGCCACGACTGACTCAGTCTCCCCAGCGGCCTTATTCTCATCAATCTTTGCCTCATCAACCTTGGACAAATCAACTGTTTTGAGAGCAAACATGACGATAAGCATAGGCGCAAGCGCACATGTCGCAGCGATGGCAAGAAGTCTTTGTGTCTCGCGGTACGACTGGTCAATAGCTGCTCGAACGGGGGTACCTTTTGCGAACTTCTGAGCGACAACAATAGATTTGTAGATCTTGAAGGCGTTTGGTTTGGCTTGTTCGGGAAGGTAGGTCGCGAGTTTCTTGGGGAGCATGTTGTTCCAAATTGCGCCGCCGACACTGGAAGGATTAGTAGATCGTCCCATGGAGGGTGAGAGGGGGAAGCATACCTAGTACCAATAGCAGCACCAAAGTTCATTGCTGCGTAGTAAACGCCCGTGACAACAGGGACATCCTCCTTGGCAACAAGAGCCTGGATGGAGACTTGAGCAGCTGTTTGATAGAATGCCCGACCAACTCCTACAAGAGTCTTTGCGGTGATGAAAGAAGCTTCGTTGGCGTGGTCCCCGTTCATGTTTACTAGATAGATCATCAAGCCTTGTCCAAGGACACATAAAGGAACACCGATAAAGACAAAGATTTGACTGCGCTTGGTATACTTCATGAGTACACCTACGAGGACTGAGGCAATCTGAAATGCCACACGGAGAGCATTGCTAGACAAGTGTTAGCAACATGCATACTTGTGTTTGTTCTGTGGACTTACTCAATGCGCGTTGCGTGACCGGGGCTAAAGCCTCCAGCAACCTGAAGATAACTAGGGAAGAAGAGTGTGAAGCAAGAGTAGTGAAAGAAGTCGAGCATAGACAAGACACAAGCTGCCACAACCGTTCGCTCTTTGACCATTCGGAATGCAACAAAGGGGACCTTTGCAAACTTTGTATCCCAAACAAAAAAGCCAGCAATCACCACAACTCCGATGATGAGCATAGCTATGTAGCTCCCTTGGTCCCAACGGTCACTATTCTTAGCGCCAGTAAGTGATAGTGGAATAAGTGTCAAACCAAGGCCAACGACGAGCAACATAGCGCCGGCGATGTCGAGGTCAACCCACACCAGGTTCATGACACGCTTTCTCAAGGACGTAGTCTTATCTGCCGCATCCCAAGCGCCCTTTCGTCTATATCCAGCCTTTCGAGCCTTCCTTTGTAGGATATAAAGTGTGATGATCAGAGGAGCAGCGCAGAAAGGAAGAATGGCAGCCCACATTCCGTACCCCCATCGCCAAGTTGAGTGCTCGAGAACACTATCTGCTACAATAGAGCCCAGATAAAGTGTTGGGATTGAGGCGATCGATTCGGGGAGGGAAGTCCAGAGACCACGGTTGATGAGGCTTGTTGTGTCTGCGATAAAGACTTGTTGCATTATTACGTAGCCTGTGTCGCCGATGGACTCGAAGATGCCTCCAGCCTAGGGATGGTCAGTACTGATCAATCAGATGTGGGTGGACTAAGACGCACGATATAGGTTGCGATGTTCTGGCATGCTGCGTACATGATTTGTGAGATAACAAGGAAGAGGATCGAGAAGGTAAGACCTTCAGCTCGACCAAAGACCTGTATCATGTTAGTTCATGCACGTATTCTCTAGGAATGGAATGCTTACGTTGGAGAACTTGGCCATGATGGGATAAGTAACCAGCCCAATGATCGTTCCCACTACATTAGCAGTTGCGAGAGCTGAGTGCCTTTGGAAGGCGGATGTTGCGTACGCATCGTAGACTTTGGTAGCATATTTGAGGAACGAGGTGATGAATGTCGTGGCAAATAAACTGTCTAGATCAGTTTAGTAATGAGCAACAGGAGGTCAGTAACATACCCAGTAAAGGCAATGATCAAGGCCTTCTTGGACCATGACTCTCTTAGGATATCGGTATTGTCGGGAACATGCTTCTCATGTGTCGAAGTCGCTTCCTTGCGTGCAGCTTCAACATCGCCTGAGCTGCGATGCTCTGAACTGTTATCAGCGGCCATTTCAGTAGTTCACATACAAAACAGAATAACTTTCCTCGACTAGATGAGCCGCAATCACCAGCTTATATCTGTTCATCACCCACGGAGCAATTCCGCTCACCCACAACCCGTCAGGCCACTAGCCATGTCGTGGATCCATCTAATCTTATCAGATCCGCAGTTGATCTTCGCGCCATTGGCTACCAGAACCCGGAGGTAAATCGTATGGGTCGACACATGGTGCAAAAAAGCCTCAGATTTGCGAGACCTTCTTGAAGCTTGACTGACTTGGGGATAGTTCTCGGATCTTTCACGTTGGTTGCCACATGCTCGCCTCGGAGACGAATGGGGGCTTCTGGTCAGACATTTTCGGAGTCGAAGTTCTGGAAAATATCGGATTACCAGCCTACTGCAACGATCTCTTTGCGATATTCGGATGACAGATGATTGATGTCAGTTGCGGTGGGTTTTCCACCAAGTTGAGAAGGCATTTTGCATGATCATCCGATGCTCATTTTATCAGATCATCGGGACGGATCAGATCAGCCAAGTGAGCCCATGATCTTGGTCCCCAGAGTCCCGAACTTACTTCAAGGAGAGAAGTATCTCCATCTTCCACCTGGTGAATATTAGGTTACCAACGTTCACCCTTGAAGTCTTTGCTGGAAGGGGCGAGAGGCCGTTTACCGGAGGCTGAAAGGTGCTGCAGGGCTGGTCCGTTGCTCAGGGTCAGATCCACGCTAGCATTCAGCTTAGACGAGTTGCCAGATACGGATAAGAGGCCCAAGTCACATGCTAAGAGAACTCGAGGAGTGATTCTTCAGACGAAAGACGTGGAACTTTTGATGAAAGGAATTCTATGGTGATAGGTATGACAACCTTCTAATTACAATTTGCATATCTCGAAAAGGTCGTCTAGACCAGTGGTCTAAACAAAATGGCTTCCAACATCAATTCATGCGCTTTAACTCAATCCTCAACCCAACGCGCTCTCAACGATAGAAAGCCAGTCTATTCAAGATTGTTGGGAGTCCTTGCTCGGATCTTAGGTCCGTACAAGCAAAATATGACCGGCACAGGTACAAGCACCAGAGCTAGGAAAGCCAGAATACTGTTACCCCAGCCAAGGCCAAGGTCGTCATACATGGACAACCCAGCTAAAGGAAGTAGGGCACCGGCCAGAGATCGAAGGACAGTCATAGCAGCAACTACTGAAGCCGCGTACTGGATGTAGGCGTCGACGAGGTATGTTTGCAGGCACATCTGTTTTTGTTAGCAATGATACAAGGCAGGTGGTAAAGCTTGAACTTACCATAATACCCATAAGTCCAAAGCAGAAAAGGGCAACGCCAATCATAGGCACGATCCAATGCGTATGCTGGTCTGTCGACCAACCGTACCAGAACAAAGAAGCAACAATGAGCAAACCAGAAGGGAGCGTCATCCAGATAGGCAATCGGTCCTCAGGCACTGTCTTTCCGTTCTTGGCAATCTTCTTCTTGACAACAATATCTGTCAAAACTCCAAAGGTCATTGTGCCAAAGAGCATACCAACACCGGTAGGGAGGTAGGCCAGACCAACTGTTCCGGTTCCGAAACCGTACTGCATGGCGAAGACGAAGGTGAAGGTACTGAACATAAGGTATAGCACACCGTAGACGATGGCGACGTAGAGTGAGAGGATAAAGACCGGAAGGTGAGTTACAAGGATCTTCATCGGGCGAATGATGGCACCCTGGAAACGCTGCTTGGCTGTGACACCAGCGACGTCCAGTACAGAGTAGAGACCTTGGTTGCCAGTCTCCTTTCGGAGCTTCTTTGCCTTTTTGCGAAGAAGGATAGGTGCGTAGGTCTCCGGTGCAACAAAGTAGCAGAGTACCATGACAACACCAGTCTGTAGTATCATCAGCACAAGCACTTTATCACTCGGATCAGACAACTTACGAAGATAGCAATCACCCAGAACACCCATCGCCATCCAATAGCCTGAACCATATAACCACCTGCAAGCGGTCCAATACAGGGTCCTAGCAAAGGTCCCATAGCCCAAACAGCCATGGCCTTACCTCTCTCCTGCACAGGAAAGATATCAGAGATAGTACCGCTGCCGTTGGTGATGGGCGTGGAACCAAAGAAACCCATCAGAAAACGGAAGACGATGAGCATGGGCATGTTCTGGCTCAGGGCGGTGCAGATGGTCATGATAAGGAAGAGTACGTTGGCGACGTTGAAGACGATGGCGCGGCCGTATGTTTCGCTGAGGGGGGCGGCCAAGAGAGGGCCGAAAGCGAAGCCGAGGACGTAGACGGAGACGACGAAGGTGGCAATGTTGCGGTTCGAGGTTTCGAATTCTCGCATGATATCTGGAACGCCGGGTGCAAACATCGATGAGCCCTATACAAGTTAGACATACAGCATCAGATATCTCTGATTGTCGGTACATACGAGCGGTCTGGATTTTGTTAGCCAACTGATATACAACCAGGCGAAGATGGGTCTCAACTTACGTTAGAAGGGTCATAACCGATAAAGCACCAATACAAGACCACTTCTTCTTTCCAGACCAGTTCATGGGATTGTTGGGATCATCAGGTCCATCCCATCCCACAGCGTTGGGATCCTGCGGCTGTACAACATCCTGCTCCTTGGGCGCCTCTTCATCTTGCACCTTGCCTGTCACACTGACATTATCCGAGGGCGTAAGCGTTCGTTGACTTCCAGGTCGAACATCCTCCATCTCGATACTCTTCGAAGAATCGTTCGTAGCCATGGTGTCTAGAAAGCCAGGAATATGATCAAGCCAAGATAGAGAAGCCAAGTAGGGTTGCAAGGGAAGGAAATCTATTTAAGTGCACCACGTTCGACAACGATGCAAGCCACTAACTAATGACCAAAGCGAAACCGACCAACAAGACGAGACTAGCAGCCAATCAGGGTATCAATATGCAAGGTATCGGAGATGATCAAGAACCCTATGCGAGTAGGATATGCGACGGTTTTATGCGGGGCCCCACCCGGGAATCAGATCTGCCGGACCGTTAGTTATGCAACTTCGCCGACTTTATGCAGAGTTATGCAGCTTTCGGCCGGAACGCCCCTATTTTCTGTCCCGGCCCACTGACCCTTATGCAAACGGAGGGAATTTTTTTTATTGGGGGTTTCAGGTCTTTTAAAACCCGCGGACTGAGGTCCTTCAACAATCCGCGGATTGAATGCCTCGTGAATAATGCTATCTATCTCGCTTCGAGAGTTGCCGGTGCAGATAGGCAATGCAATAGCTGAAATGTCTCATAAATGTGCAAAAGACCTGTCAATGATTCGAGCCCGTCGGCAGCTTTGCTCCGGATACAACCGTGGCTTGGCATTAGATTAGATAGGCTATCCCGATGAGACACTGATCATCTGCATCACACGGTCGGGTTCCCTTGATCTTCGGCGTCTTCAACAGCAATAACGACGATGGTTTTGTTAAATAATGAGTGATAAAATCGTGTATTAAATCGTATGTAATTAATTTATAAATCTAATCGAAGGATCCAGTCTTTGCGATAGATATCTTGTCCAATCCACTCTAAGACTTGCGCTTTTGCATAACCTTCTTCAGCGGGTTCTTACCCCGGAATCGCAGCCATGTGGCGAAATAAACAACAGCATAATTAAACGCGATAAAGGCGCAGAAGATACCGAAATCGCGCCAAATGTGTCGGTAATACACACTGAAGCTAGCGCCGAATTCATCACCGGTCGCATACTGACAGAACTCGCAGATGCCATCTTGACCAGTGCGAACGTAGCCACCGGCGCGCTCAATGAATGACTGAGTGTACTCAGAGCACGATTGGCCTGAAGGAGGCTCAAAGCGCGCAAACTCACCCTCTTCGCAGCGAACAGGCTGATCATGGATCGCGGCGGCGAGGAAGGCTTCGAGGAGGTAGTGGAATGGCGTGAGCCAGTACATCCACTCACGCCAGAAGGTGGGCAGGCCTTGGGGTGGGACAACAACACCACAGAAGGACACAACGAAGAGGAAGAAAAGCGGGACTAGAAGGGATGCAAGGAGTTCGTTGGGAGCGAACGCAGCAATGGCTTGTCCGAAACTGGTGTAGTACAGTTCAAAGAGGAGGACAAGCAGGAACGCGAAGCCTGAGATGAAGCTGGGTGCGCGCCAGCCAAAGACACCCCACCACCAGCAGTTGAAGTAGATACCACCCGCGATAATACGGTAAGGAATCTCAACGACGATGGCTGCAGTGGTCCAGGCGAACCAGCTGTAGATCTTGGCGTTGTTCTCGCGCCACTGGAAGATCTGTCGCGACTTGAGGAACACGGGCTGTAGCTGCTGAATGAGCGGCGGGCTGATGGTAAGCGTCATGAAGATAGAGAACAGTCTGTTCTGGTAATCAATCGATGCGAAGCCAACCTTGTAAAAGGTGAAGCAGTTGAAGAGACCGGTAGCAACGTGCAGCATCATGTTGCCGAAGATGTAGTCGGGCGATCGCCAGTAGGAGATGAAGCTGCGACGAACGACGGCCCATGTCTGAGTGGTATAAGGCATAGCATACTCGCGATCGTCCTTGAGACTCTTGGAAGGCTCAACGTTGCGGCGGCGCTCAATCATCTCTTCAATCTCCTGCGCACGCTTCTCGCGCTCAGAAGAGTTGGCCCAGATGTCGCCCCAGTCTTGTCCATCGTAGTCGGGGTTACCAGCGCCAATGGCATCGAGCATGTACTCGGCAGGGTTGGCATGGGGAGGACATTTAGGACCGCCATTGGACTCGAAGTAATTGATGAGGTTCTCGGAGTCGTGTCCGAGAGGACCGTGGAACACTACGCGACCACCTGACTTGAGAAGAAGAAGCTCGTCAAAGTTCTCAAAGAGGACAGCGGAGGGTTGATGGATTGTGCACAGAACGGCTTGGCCTGCGTCGGCTAGCTTACGAAGGAAACGCACAATGTTGAAGGCAGCACCGGAGTCGAGACCAGAGGTAGGCTCATCAAGGAACATCAGAAGTTCAGGCTTGGAAGCCAACTCGACACCAATAGTCAATCGCTTGCGCTGCTCGGCATTGAGACCTTGACCGACCGTGCCGATAATGGCACCGGCGATTTCGCGCATCTCCAGAAGGTCGATGATGGTTTCGCAGTAGGCCATCTTCTCCTCTCGCGGGACCTCCTTAGGTTGACGTAGAAGAGCAGAGAATTGGAGTGCTTCACGGACTGTAGCGGTCGGTTCGTGGATATCCATCTGTTCAGCGAAGCCGGTCGCGCGCTGGAAGGACTTGGGAAGCGGTCGGCCGTCGACGAGGAAGTCACCGGTGATGGTACCAAAGTTGAGACGCTGGGCCAAACCGTTGAGAAGGGTTGTCTTTCCGGCACCTGGAAATGTTAGCTAGTGAAGATGAGGTGCCATTAGGCAACGTACCTGAAGCGCCCATAAGAGCAGTGAGTTTGCCTGGGCGGACATAGCCTTGGACATCCTGAAGAAGCTTCCTCTCACCCTTCTCGAAGGGGATTGTGTAGTTGATGTTCTGGAATGTGAAGACGGTCTCGTTCTTGGCTACTTCCTGGGTAACCTCCTCGTCGCTCTTGTTGTGTTCAGCGCCAGCAGTCGCTGCAGGATCGCTTCGACCAGACTCCTCATCCTTGTTCTCACCCTTGGCTCGACCTCCAGTAGCGATTGACTCCTCGACCTTCTTGGGGACCTGGCCTCGCTTGAAGACAGTAATGGCACCACCGCCAACATTTGGCTTCATGCGCTCCATACCCAGAGCAGTGAGGAAGACAAAGAAGAAGAAGAAAGCCCACAGGAAGCCAAAGTTGCGCCAAAGATGTGAACGGGTGTAGGTGAACGACTGCTGGATATAGTCGGCACCGGACACAGTGGTTGATCCGGGCTGTGAGCCTGCCAGTGCACAACCTTGGTTCTGAGAGGAGATACCAGGACCTTGTGGGACGAGGTATTGACCTTCGCAAGTGAGCTCGAGATTGTAGAACTCGTTTGCCATGAGACACTCAAAACCGTACTGAATCCAATTGATCCATCGCAACCATCCGAACCAAGGATGCATCGAGTCTGGCGGGATCAGATAACCGGTGTACACGACAAGGATCTGAATAGCAACACCAGTAAATCTCGTCGCAACATCGAGCGTTCCGCACCATGCAGAGATGGCACGGAAGAAAGCATAAGTCACCATAGTGACAAGCCAGAGGATGAGACACGAGATAAAGAACTGGGACGCAGTACGAGCCAGGTTTGCCATGAAGTAGATAAGCACGTTGAAGATAATGACCTGGATAAACACAAGCGGCACATCCACCACCGTCTGCGCAATAGCAAACGCCGCGGGCCGGTAGAAGGAGAAAGACTTGTGCTTGAGAAGAATTGGCTTTGACTCGAACGCAGCTGTCTGCTCAGCCAGAGCAAGAAGGGCGTTGAACAAGAGGAGGAAGAACAGAGCACCACCACGAGGGAATGCACCAGCAGCTGTATCAGGAAGATTGAAGAAAAGCGAACCGACGATGAGACCTTGGAATAGAAGACCACCCCATTTTCCGAAGAGAGAAGCTTTGTCGCCGAACATGACGAGGAATTGGCGATGCGTGCAGGCGATGACCTGCTTTTGGAAGGAAATCTCGTAGTTCTTCTTCTTGCTCTTCTCCGACTCATGAGCGCGACGCTCCTCTGCGAGAGTCTGCAACTCGCCCTCAAACTCCTCAATGTCGCGGAGGTTCTTCTGGTAATCTTCACTGCGGCGGTAGGCATCGGAGAACTCCTCAGGCGTGCGTGGGATGCGGTTCTCCCAGCCCTTGCGGATACTGCGCTCGTGGTCATCCGTGACCGAGGTGAGGAAATCGGCGGTGGTCCAGCGCTCAGGGCAGTCGAAACCAAGATCGAGGAAGTACTTCTTTGCATCTTCAGAGCGACCATAGTAGAGACACTTGCCTTGATCGATCAGTAGAACTTTATCGACGAGGTCGTATAGAGTTTCACCGGCTTGGTAAAGAGATACAGCGGTGGAAGTGTCGGCCATGTTGGTCATGGCGCGAATTGACTTGACGTACTCGACAGCGGTGCTGGCGTCCAGACCCTTACTGGAGTTGTCCCATCCCTGCACCGAAGCACGAGTAATCATTGCCTCTGCAATAGATACACGCTTACGTTCGCCGCCAGAAACACCTCGAATGAACTCATTGCCTACTTTGGTGCCGAGCGTGTGCTCAATCCAGAAGAGCTTGGTAACGACTCGAAGGAACTCGCGAACGTAGTCCTGTCGGGTCTCACCTTCGAGACGAGACTCCTTGCCAGGCGTACGAGTCTGCAGGGCGAACGTGAGGGTTCGCTTGACTGACAGCGTAGCATAATGCAAGTCATCCTCAGGGTTGTAAATGATCTCGCCTCGGAAATCTTTGGCCATGGTCGAAGCGTCTGTTCCGCCGTAGGTAACATCTCCCTCGACAGACTCGAAACCAGAACGCTGGTTACAGAAGGTCTTGAGGAAGGTACTGCATCCAGCTCCAGGGCGACCGAGCACAAGAAGAAGTTCACCGGGTCGTACGCAACCGTCAAAGTTGCTGATGAGATCGCGAACTGGTGGTTTCGCAAGAGCAGCCTTGGGTCCTTGGGTAAACAGCTTTCCAAGCTTGCGTGGGAGACTCATGAAGAAATCACCCACGGTAGGCTGGAGACTGGAACCCAGGCCAACACCGCGAACAGTCAATCCGCGGAAGATGACACCGCTATGGCGAGTCTTTTCCTCCTCGCTCTGCTGCTGGCGCTTTTGGCCGAAGATACGCGACATGAGTTTGTCGAGCTCTTCATTATCCTCGTGCTCATCTTCCTTCTCGGCCGGGGTACTCGCATTCGTCTTGCGGCGCGACAGGACGCGGAAAAGGTCCTCTTCAGTGCGGTGCCGCTTCTCAAGAGGTGGTTTTTCGGGGTGTTCCTTTTCGTTCGTGTTGGACTTTATGGGTGCGAAGACGGGCTCGTCGGGGGAAGAGGAGTCATCGTTGACGATGGTGCTGTTCTTTCGCTTTCCATCTGTGGATGCATCGCGGGGTGCAAGGATTGTGCTCGAAGATGAGCGTCGACCAGAAAGTGGTGGTGCATTTCCGCGATTGAAGTCGGATGTTTCTTGTGCTGGAACGTTGTTGTTGTTTTCGTGTTGGTGGTGCTGTGCAGCCAAGTAACCCCCAGCAGCAGCCCCTGCGGCAGATGCGCCAAGTGCCGCTGAAGTGTCGTTGTGGTGGTTCTCGTTACCGTTACTGTGACCGCTGTAACTGTAATTGTCCTGCCCAGAAGTGACACTCTCATAGGTCGACGCTCCTGTATTACGAGCTGGGGCTCCCAAGCCAGCCTCAAGTTTATCGGCGGTATCGACAGTGGGCGTCAACTGGTTTAATGAGTTGACACTGGGCGTCACAGGGAAACCGCCTGGGATGTCCTCATCCCGAGGCGTAGGTTTCTCGTCAGCCATTGTAAGAAACTGTAGACACTGTGACAGGCCTACGATCTCATTACTGTCTAACTATCTCTATTTTCTGGGTAATGTTTTCTAAAATAAACAAGGCTTTCTCTAGTGAATGATTTATCTATGACGACACTGAATCTACCGCAATCGGCGTTTCGGACAACTTTCTGAGAGCGACGGCTTTGGCGAAATGTTGAGAGGATGCTTTTGGTGGAGTTATCGCGTCATAGACTTTAAGCTTAACTGGGTGGGTGTTACCGCTACCCTGGAGTCTCTCCGCAGCTTCCGAGAGCTCTGCAGTTGACGCTTTAATCGCATCAGGATTGATGGGAGCTTTCCCACATGTTAATTGCGTTGTTTGCGCTACTAATGACGTTTCGATCGTGAAACAGCGGTCTTTTAAACTGTCCGACGCCGATTCAGTAGTTGGAAGTTGTCGTCAGCTGGGATAAACGAAAGCGAGAGCCAAGGCTGCGGGAAGATCTTCAGCTCTAAGGACGGGTCATACATTGACATTCAAGGTAACGTTATCAGATCAAAGGTTACTCCGTACTGCTTGAGACGTTCCTGAAAATCTATACGCGGGTTAATTTTAATTTCATCGGTCCCGAGGAGACGAGTGCGTCGACCTAGGGCTTCAATTGACCGTTTGATGATCTGACATTCCTTTGCGTACACCGTCCTCTCGCATTCGAGCGGTGCTGCATCGAAGACATTGTGCCGAAGCAGGCAAGATAATAATTATCTCGTGTAACACGAAACGCCAAAGGCTGAATCGTGTGGCAGAATTGGGCAACAATTGCGAGTTGCATGGAAAAGTGCAATTACAATGCAATGTAATGTGCCCCGCCATTTCAATCATATCCAACGTGGAATCAAATACTGTTGGGCGCGTGTCTTGTCTCACGTACAGTGGTCTGGAGACACCACGCTTGATGGCCATGATTTCCTGCACAAGCTTCAATTGAGCCCCGTCACTTTGTTAAAACCCAAGCTCATTGTACCAAATACGACGAGTCAAGCTAAACATTCCGACTACCAGGGATTCTCGATTATTCCAGGGAAGACATACCAGCTACCTGGATGGCACACATACAGCGTCTCTGGCGGTAGCTAATGTCAGATTTATTCCCCCGATGATCTTCGGATCAGGCTGACATTAAACAATCCAGAAGCAGCGTCTTGCATCTGTGCCCTGAGGTTTGTCTCAGGTAGATTTTCTTTTGCATCGGGATCTCTCCGACGAGCCTGTGAAATGTCGAGTTGTAGAGACCAAAAGAGGAAGGGAAGCATGCAGCTGGAGAAATTGCAAAGGTGACCATGCATATTGGCCACCCGTACATGAAGAGATTGTCTAGGATGTGGTAAATCATTCGATGCGTGAGTCGCGGGTACAGTACTAAAAAAAAAAAAAAAAAAAAAGAAAAAAAAAAGAAAAAAAACAAAAAAAAAAATAAA
>JAALXH010000110.1:0-45886 GCA_012977735.1 Fusarium tanahbumbuense | reverse complement strand
ACAAGTAGCTTGACCACCTCGACGTGTCCACTTAATGATGCCGCAATAACTGGCGTCACTCCGTCATTGTTTGTAACTGTGATATCGGCCCCATTCTCGAGAAGTAGCCTGACCACCTCAACGTGTCCCATGTCTGATGCAGCAATGACTGGCGTCACTCCGTCGTCATCCACAATTGTGACATCCGCTCTGTTCTGCAGCATTAGGTCAACAACTTCTGTGAACCCCTTTGTGCAAGCAATGCCAAGAGGTGACCTTCCCAGCGTGCTTGTCTCATTCACGTTTTGTTCAGTGATGAGGGAAATAGCCACATCCTTCAAGCCCATCTCTACTGCATAGTACAAGGGGCCAGGTGGAATAGTCTCGGCATCTTTGCCTCGCAGTTCTGGATCTTCTGAGTCGGTCAATATCCTCCAGGAGTCCCAGGTGGGATTATCTCTACTCAAGAATCCCATACAAAGCCTCAGGATTACTGCATTGTTGCGCAGCCCAGACCTGACATGCTGATGCCAGTTCTTTGCCGCATATCTTCTAAACGACATGCCGAGAGGATGTGCAGGATCATGCAGAACGCCATTCCAAACTTGGCTCAAGCTGACATACTGAAGGCAAGCCTTAGCAAGCACAGTGTTTTGGAGCTTCTTATGAGAGGTTTGCAAGCGATCATTTTGTAGAATCCAGCCTGGTATTGGGAGCTGATAAAGAAGGTACTGTTTGACGGAAAAGTGCGGTAAATGCACTGTCTGTTGGCCTACAGAAGAATTGCTAGGGTCATTCCTGATCTCTACGAGAGGGCCGCAGAGACCAACTATTTCGGTATTGACATAGTGATCATCCACCACATCAGGTAGATCTTCCAACAGCAGGTCTTCGGATTCAACAATAAGGACGGCTTCGGTGATCTCGGAAACAGTCAGAGGTCGTAATGCGAACGCGGTCCAGCGCAGAAGGGCGAAGGCGCGCTTCTTTTCCCATTCTTTTAGCTGCGTGATCCTATTCCAGTTGTGGTCGTAGAGATCATTAAGCCCAGTCGGAGTGTCCTCGATGGCATGCTGAAGTTGCTTCTTGTTCATCCCTGCCCTAAGAGAGTCCTCTTGAAGCCTAAGCCAGAGGAACTGGCCTTGGCATCGATCGATCATTGTTTCAGAAAGGGTTGACCGAACGTCATCGGTTTTATTGGGGAGCTTCCTGTTGACGATATCCCGGGAGAAGACAGCAGTATCGGATCGAACGTCTTCGGGCATGATCTTGTACTCGGCAAAACTCTCAGGCGCGTCGTCAATAAGAGTCTGTCGGATCTCGGGCGCGTCGCGACTGACAAACAGGACTCGAGCATGCGTGCCGACAACCGCATTTGTAACAACGTGGAGAAATTTCTTGACCGATGGGCTGCTGTTATCTAAATAGGTGCATTCATCTAGACCGTCGGCAACGAAGGTACAGCCAGGAATGGTGTGGAGGAGCTGCGTGAAGATAGCAATGACATCTGCTTGTGTTGCACGCGTCACGGTGGGTTCCAAGTTGAGCTCCCTTCTTTGGCGGACGAGCTCGAATGCATTGTCATGGCACGACACGATCTGGGAAATCCATGACCGCAGCGCTAAATAGGGGTCTTTACGGCTTTCGAGATCGGAAGTGAAGAAGAAATGCGCGACGGGCGTGTCGAGGGTAGGCCATGGTTGTTCAACCACGGGCGTGCCGGGCGTACGCGAGAGGTTTTGAACAACCTGAGCACAGAGAGTCGTCTTCCCAAATCCCGCAGGCCCGTGGACCCACAGCAGCTTTGGCCCGGCGGGAAACTCCGCCTCGAGCCAGCGCCGAAACACGGGTCGGTCGAGGATCCAATTGCACGTCCTAGGAAGTCTTTTCTTGAGGGAGTCGCGGTACCTATCATTTGGAGAACCGTCAAGCCAGGAGTGGATTTCGTGCCGTATCTCGGCTTCGAGGACGTTAGCTTAAGCTTCGGAAGTAGCGATGACACACCTTACCCCTCTTTTCACCTTCGATGCGCGCTGGATCCGGTCCATCCATCGGTCGCGTGTTATTCCGGCTAGGCACCAGTTTATCTAGTTGATCCACCAGCTTTTCGAATATCTCGACCTCCTCGACGCGCATGCCTTTGCGTCGGATAGCCCAGGAGAGCTTATGTCGCCTCGACCCGGTCATTCCAGCGTAAGTCTGGTCACCGCCGCGCCCCCCAGCAGCCCGAGTGCGGTGCAGAGGCGCGTTGCCCTCGTCACAGAGGGTCTTGATGATGATGTGTAGTAATTCCATTACCGTTGCAGACGTGTTCTCGTCGTCGAGGGCGGAATGATGATGAGGTAGCAGCCTGCCCTGCTCGATTCCCACGCGTAGACCCCATTGTTCGAAGAGGGCTTTGGTAACCTTGAACCGAGTGTTCAAAACATGCGAGTCGACTCGGAATGTCTGGTAGGACTGTGCTATGTTGACTGCTTCTAGGCAGGAGGTGAAAAGTCCGGCGAGCCCGGCGACTCCGATAGCAAGGCCAGTGACTTCCATAATAAGTTACAGCGAGTGTGAAACTTTTTGATCTGGATGAGGGGAATGCTTCTTATTTATCGCGCTAAGCCACTCATGCACAAAGCTTTCCACTAGGCACACCCTTGAACAGAGTGATGCGGGCTGTCATTTGTGAATTTACCGACCCAAAGAAGTAGACTTATTATTTTCAGTTTCCTACAAAAACACTCCTCACATTTCCTTCGCACTAATTTATTTCGCTACTAGCTACCCTCAACCTAAATGGCGGTCATTAGCATAGAAACCGACTCAGGAGGTATTTATGAATAACCTCTAACCATTTTCAAACCGTTTTCGCTCGAGAATCTTTGATCACAAGGCTTGCAGTATTTCTTGTTCCTGCGTATGGAACTTGATGAGCTAGGTTTCACAAAGAATCCTAGGATTCGATAATTAGCTACCATCATCGCAAGGGGGCCAAAAACAGCTTTCTGAATACACAGAACTCGAAAGCAAAAGCTTCAACGCCATGACGACCAGAAACTTAGAAAAGATGGCTCGTGACGAACTCTTCTAAGCAACGCAAAAGAGCGTTGCCTGGCTCCTGGGACCCGAGTGGAGCCATGCCTGAGCGTGGTGTGGGGACAATCTCCGCTAGCGATTTTCCAGGACTGATACTCATGTAAGGATCAAAAATGTTCCGATGCGCTTCAAATCCGCATCTTTGACATTTGGCACTCAGGCATACATAACTTGGGTTATTGTATTGACGAGCTGTTCTCTCAATTCCGTCGCTTCCGCCATGGTTCCCCCCAACGACGCGGCACAGGCAGTCCTAGGCCCGCGCGGCGATAAGTCAGACACGTCAATTGCGCCGATGAAGCAGAGCGAAAATAATGCCGACCTGCTTTGTCTTTACCCGTCCTGTTATTCTTCAATGTTCCGGTGTTTCGAAGATCTCGATAATCATTACAAGCGAATACATCTACCTTCACCGTGCACCTCTCTCACCATCAGCGATTCCCAAATTAGCGGTACCTGCGATCCCTTCGATCGACTCGAAGCCATTCTTCAGTACGCTCACCAGGATCGTGGTGGAGGCTCTGCCTTGCAAGCTGTGCAAGAAAGCAACAACCAGGCCACGTTCCAAACATCTCCGAAAAAGTGGAAGTGTCCTCGATGCTCAGGCATCGTCGACCTAGCAAGTCATGGCTACGCCTGTCCTTTTTGCCGTCCGCAAACGGAGTCTCAACATCCCTGCGTCAAGGATCCCCTCGGGAGTCCCGCAGGAACACCCGCGTATCCGGCTATACAGGACCCTTCCGGCATTGACACGAACGACTGAAATACTATATCCGATCTGGATAGAAACAAATTTGGATAGAGCACGGTTGTCCATCCAATGAATGGAGAAGCCTACGTGGAGTGGTAGTTGAGGGTTGAAATGCGTAGGCAGAGTTCCGCCTCGTGTTGAGGAACTCCAGAATTGTTATGTTCCAACTTTGGAGGGCACGATGATCTGATCACGAGCACTGAGGAGGAGGTCCCTTGACTGTCTAACTTGCTGCGCATCATCTGTTTCCGGATATGTGGGGGCAGAGCTGCCATGCGATCATGCTGAAGGGCTATGCTGTCTGTACTCCGACGCGCTCGCGACGCGCCTGGCACTTACGTTATTTGCACTTGAGTATATGATGAAGATCTTATTGCCATCATTCACACTCACAAGAAGGAAAACCGAGGGAGTAGGTGTCGGGGACGCGGAGTTGACACGTGTCGCAGGCGCAATATCATGTCGACCATCAGCTGATCCTGATGAGCTCTGGTGGTTTGTTCAACTGGCTGCGTCGTTGTCCCCGTTGTGATGCTGCGTCTTTTGCTGGAAGGTTGTGAGATTCTTGGCAGAAAAGTCTTTCCGACCTCATTTAAATAACGTGAACTACTCTAGATAGAGGCTGATTCCAATTTCGGACATGAGGACCGAGAACTGTTGGCTCTAACACTGCAGAATTGGTTAGTCTTAGGAAGAACCAACAGTTGGTTGCATTGACCCCCTCGGCGGGGTCGTTCATTTCCCTTTGCAAGATGCACGACGGAATTATGTTGTGTTTTCTTGCGCGGGTTGAAATATGTGATCAAAGCCATCACATAGAGAAGCAAGGCTACTGCGTGAAGATCAATGCATTGGAGGTACTAGGCACCGCATCACCAGAAGAGACCTCCTTTTAACGTAATGGGCCTCAGGCTAGAGTGGGTCTACTGCCAGCCAGGAGGAGGCCCAGAATGAAGATAAGGCTGCAGGACGACACGATAGGCGTGACGCTGATCCAGAGCGCCGCCCCTTTCCAACCGCCTCGTCCGTCGTCCCTGACCGAGACGACCACCTGCAGTCCGCTCAGGACCACCGACGCGATCGCGATCACGAACAGGATCGGCCCATAAAAGCGCGCAAAGTACGGCCCGTACTGGCACTCGACTCTGTGGAAGTGTGACTTGCCGAGGAGGAGCGGAGCGTAGAAATTGAGTCGCGTAAGGCGGATCTCGCCATACGTGTAGCGCACGGAGACGTCTCGGTCTGCGATGTCGCTCAAGCACGATGTGAAGTCGCAGAACTGCTCTCAGGTGATGCCAGCTAGAGCGAGGCACAGGCTGGGGTCCTGGGCGATGCGAAAATCGGATTCGTGTTTCACGAGATGGCAGTACGTCCGCAGATAACCCAGCGCCGCTCGGCGGATGCGCTGTTTACGTCCTTCGCCGTCCTCCTCCGCGCAAAGATAGTCCCTCCAAAATGCGTATGGGCCGATGTACCGCGGGAGCGGCTTGATGAAGATGCGGTCGTAGATCCACACCAGGTGAAGCTTTGGGTCCTCCGTGACGACGATGGTGCGCCGTTTCACGAACTGCCGGTGGAGAGGCGATATGTTTCCGTTGTCCTGTTTTGACATCCACCAGAGCCTGTTGGCGACTCGGTCCAGATCGTCCGAGCAAATTTCTCTGGCATGCAAGTACCATACCATGCTTGGGTCCGCTGGGAGTAGTCAAAGCACCAGGTGTTGACCTTCAACTAACTTTTTGGTTAAAAATCGTCCAGATAGTGTGAACATTACATTATCTAATTCGTGTATTCCGATATATCATCTTCCAAATTCCTTTCGGATGTTGTATCACATCACTATGTCCTTCGATACTTGGACTGCTACAGCTTGTCACATGGCTAATATTATGAGTTCCAACTGCTTGCTTCTCACATGCTTGTTGTCTACGCTAATTTCGATAAATCATCTAGTGTGCTCTCCCATACTGTGAGTGGCAAGAGTGCTACCCTGTATGCGAATGAGTAAGTCCTAAGCGTAATTTGCGTTATTAGCCTCCCGCATCTTATCACAGCGTATGGACGCTAGCATAAGTATTGGCAGCGATTCATAATGCCAAATGAAAATAATGTTTAAGGAAAAGGAGAATATGCTGCGATGCGGGAAGCGATTTCTATGGTTAGTCAATTGTTTTGTGTGGTAATGCATGATGTCATTGATGTCGCATCTGCATGGAAGCCCCGCATGATAGAGGTCGTCCCCGAGCTCTTCAACGTGGCAGCCCTCGGCCTTCCCAATACCGCAGAGCTCGAGAAGAAGATTGTCCGCGCCTTGGACACCTGGATGCTTCCGCAGCTATGGATTCTGTACATGTTCAACTTACCTCAACCACACAAACATTGCCCAGGCCCGTCTCAACACTTTCAACGAGAATCTTAACCTCAAGGATGGAGATCATCAGACTGCTGTAGCAGTTTTGACTGGGGGAATCTACAGAACCTTACATAGCGAACAAGGGCCGTATCTATGCAAAATAATTAGGTCATGAGGTTGCAGGTCAAGATTCAGGAAACGATTTATTTGTGATATAGTAAATTCCCTCGCCAAGTGTTAGACCTCACGCACTCGTGAATAAGGGTCAGCCCAAGTTTCTTGTGCTGCGATAGACCAATCGTTACGAGGTGCACAATATGCTCGGTGGATACGTTAGCTTGACTCTGCCACTTCACATCCTGGTTAGGTACTCACCGTGGTACCTGTTAACAGAACCCTCTTCACTACACGCTGTCGTCTTGGGCTTTGATCCGCATGCTGACATCCGAAGATGCTCACCAACCCTGTAACCGCTACCGAGACCAACCGCCATGGCGTTGAACACGTCATCAGGAGGATATCCTGGTATTGGGAATTATCCAATAATCTTTTCAAGGAGTCCGTCGCCGACTGCAACGAACTCTCCGGCACAAAGCGCGAATTAGAAAACTATTTGGTCGATATCTACAAAGCCCTTCTTTCCTACCAGATGAGTAGCGTCTATTCTTATTATCGTCATCGCGGCCTTGTCTTTCTGCGGGATATAGTGAAGCTCGATGACTGGAAGGGCGATCTACAAGCTATACAAGACGCCGAGAATCAGCTCCGGCACGATTCCAATGCGTATACCACTCAACAGCAGAAATTTCTCCTTGAGCAAGTCGCCGGTTATGTAAAGAATCAAGAGATGAAGCAGATGTCAGACACAGACCAGCAATGCCTGGCAAACATTCGCCGCGACACCGACCCTTACCACGATAAGACGCGTATTGAACAGACCAAAGGCGGCCTCCTCCAGGACTCGTATCGTTGGATCGTCGAGAACCCCGACTTTCAACAATGGCGAAATCGCTTGGAAAACCGAATGCTATGAATCAAGGGCGATCCTGGCAAGGGCAAGACAATGCTCCTCTGCGGCATTGTCGACGAGTTGAAGCGCTCTAATACGCCTGCCCTTCTGTCCTTCTTCTTCTGCCGAGCTACTGACAACCGTATCAACAACGCCACTGCCGTGTTACGTGGCCTGATCTACATGCTTGTTGACCGGCAGCCGTTGCTCATCTCACACGTGCAGGAGAAGTATGACAACAAGGGCAAACCACTCTTCGAAGACGCAAATGCCTGGGTCGTTCTGAAAGGTGTATTCGATAACATCCTGCAAGACCCGGCCTTGGGTAAGGTCTATTTAGTCATTGACGCCCTCGACGAATGCGTGACCGATTTGCCGCAGCTTCTCGACCTTATCGTCCAGAAGTCGTCTGTATCTCCACATATCAAGTGGCTTGTCTCCAGTCGCAACTCGACACTGATCGAGGAGAGTTTAAAGACTGTCAGCCAAAATGTACCATTGAGCCTTGAGTTGAACGCAGAATCCGTCGCCACTGCTGTCGACGCATTCATCCGGCACAAGGTGAGTCAACTAGCAGACCTTAAGAATTACGACGAGGAAACAAGGGTCACTGTTCAATGTCACTTGGTTGGAAATGCCGACGGCACCTTTCTGTGGGTGGCCTTGGTCTGTAAAGAGCTTGCAGATTCTAAAGCGGCCCGAAAACGGCATACGCTCTCCAAGTTAAAGTCATTCCCACCAGGGCTTGATCCACTCTACACGCGAATGATGGAACAAATATCTATTTCGGTCGATTCAGATATTTGCAAGGAGATACTGGCTATTGCTTCGGTCGTATACCGGCCAATTACGCTGGAGGAATTAAAGGTTCTTGTTGCGTTGCTCGAGGAGGACGACTACAATGACCTGCCACAAATCATCAAGGCGTGTGGTTCTTTCTTGACTCTTCGGGAAGGTGTCATCTACTTTGTCCATCAGTCAGCCAAGGACTTTTTGATTAACAAGGCGTCTGACCAAATCCTACCTTCTGGCATTGCGCACCAGCACCATGCCCTCTTCTCGAGGTCACTAGGGGCCCTATCAAAAACTCTTCGTCGAAACATTTACAGTCTCAACACTCCAGGATTCTCCATCGATCAAATCTCACCGACTGATCCCGGCCCATTATCCCCAGTTCGATATTCATGCGTCTACTGGGTTAACCATCTCCACGACTCAAATTCCATAGAGGTCAACGACATTCTACGGGATAACGGCAACGTCCATGAATTCATCCAGAAAAAGTACCTGTATTGGCTGGAATGTCTTAGTCTCCTGAGGAGCATGTCGGAGGGAGTCAAGGCGGTGCATAAGCTTGAGGCTTTAGTAGTGAGTTGCTCTGGCCATATACTGAAAGCGGTCTGACAATTGAATAGAGAAACGTGGGAGGGCAGCAACTGACAAAATTGCTTCGGGACACGCGTCGTTTCATTCTTTCCAACAGACGGCCAATTGAGATTGCTCCATTGCAGGTTTATGCGTCCGCACTCGTGTTCAGTCCTGAATACAGTCTCGTCAGACAGATCTTTAAGAATGAGGAGCCGGGTTGGATGATATTGAAGCCGAGAATGGAGGCAGATTGGAACGCTTGCCTGCAGACACTCGAGGACCACGGCAGTGCGGTGATGTCGGTGGTGTTCTCAGCAGATGGTCAGCGTCTCGCATCAGGCTCATGGGATAAGACAGTCAAGATCTGGGACGCGGCTACAGGCGCATGCGAGCAAACACTTAACGTTGGGAGAGCATTACGTCACATCTCGTTTGATCCAATGTCAAATGCTCTTCTTTCTACCGATATTGGACTTCTAAACCTGGATCACCCGGCTCTACCGCCTGCCATCAATGATCGGTCGACTGAGATAACGTCATCGTGTGTTCGCCATTCTGGATGGGGTATAAGCACGGATGGTGCATGGGTTGTTGAAGATGGAAAGAAGATGCTTTGGCTACCTCCGGACTATCGAGGGGAGGAATCTGCTGTTGTTGGATCAACGGTCGCTATCGGATGTCTTTCAGGTCGTGTACTGGTGATGGAGTTATCTTAGAGCGGAGGCAGGCATAATCATTTTGGTCACAAGCAGCTCTTTTCCAGTTCTCAGGAAGCTCCGCCAGCAACCATTTCCTACTCCAGCTAGCTAGCCAACTTATATTGGAATGGACAGTGGCATTCTTGCCTTCTAGGCCAAACGAGAACTGTCTGGCGCCGGGAGTTATGTGATCTATGGTTCCTTTCTATTGAGAAACATTAGCCATTCTGTGGGTGGAGTTTTCGTTTGGCTGATGCTTTATTTTGAGATGGAGACTAGTGGCTGCAAATAAATACATCTTGCTTGTTGGACGGCTCCTGTTTTCTGGCTGTTTGGGGCTCCCATTTCGGCGGTAGCGGGGGCCGGCTCGGCATCGAACGTACCCACAATTCCCGATGGCCGATTGTGGCCTTCGGGTCCTTGTATGACATGCTTGGGTTAACTTTTAATTACCCATGAAGGCGCGGTTCTTCATATGTCGACTGTGATGCTGTCTCATTGCTGAGGATAACAATTAACCGTGCCCCTTTAACCTCGCCATTAAAGACTTCAGCAATGCCTAGGAGCCTCCGTTTTGAGAATCTTTTAGCATACGGGTACCTGCACCAGACCTTCCTGAGACGGAGTAGTTTACGGGGGTGTTTATTACACCCATCGATATTCTATTGGGCTAAACGAAATATATTATACTTTGAGCATCTAGCTACGGACTACGATCTCATATATAGAACCGAGGCATATACCCTCCAGATCATCCGACTAACAAGTCCAAGCAATTGTGCACGCAGATGGCCTGGACCATCAAGGAACAATGCGTTTTGCAGCGCTCCTTGGCTCGTTTAAGGTACATCCCAACCATCTCAAAGACCCCCGACCCAAAAGAGCATGATGACTTCAAGTTCTCCTACGATACTTGAGTTTCGTACAGTAGTGCACTTGCAGACTTGTCGCCCTTCTGTCGGGCAGATGCTATTCCAGGAGATGATTGCCTAACCGTCCTGGCCTCATTGTCGTGCGAAATAAGAGGTCAGAAACGATCATGAGACCGTCTGAGTAACTCATTATTGGCGAGATGGACCGGAAGCGAGTCGATCCGAACGCCAATGCGGCGTGATGGCCAGGAGGTAAACCATGTTATCCTCACAGTTGCATTCCCAGTAGGCAGAAGTAAGGTATATGAGGACGTAAATTGCCAAGTTGAGTAAATAACTCGCAAGTCCTGCAGAATCTCCCGAGTCATAGGCGTATCCAAGCAACCCCAATGTCCCTGATGAGGAAATTTCAATAGGTCTGGACCATGAGCTGTGCGGCGATCTTATGACCCCACACCACCTCGAAACTCTTTGACGCAGACTTGAATTGCCAAGTTGAGCAAGGCATTGTGAGTGCACAATATCTACCTGCACGCATTGACGTGTCTAGTCAATTCCATAACCCTCCGACGTAAATCTCAGGAGGCTAAAATGGTCCCATGTGCTGCAAGCCAACAACGACACGTCATCCTGTCGAAGCAGACTTGCCCAAAGTTCGAGGAGATTGGGCCACGGCATCCAACTCTACGGCAAGGATTGGGATTCCTCAACCATAAGGGGTAATCTAGGCCTCGTTGACAGAGGCACTTTTGTATTGTCAAGGCATCCATGCTCAAGTCTCAGCCAGGCTTATCATGATGCGGACGTTGACTGAGACCTTAGCATGACCACTGGAGCGGTTCCTGCAAGGCTTCTCCTCGAACTGTTCACTCGGGCACTTAACCGGAAAGCCTGAGACAACAGACTGGTTCGGCGAGTGAAGTGTTCAGAGAGACGGAAATTTCAAGTCTCTGGTGCTGTAGAGGTTAATCTGTATCACCGAGATTAGCGATTTGAGTGATCCCTTGGTGAAGAGAAGAGGTGTTGTTGAGGGAACACGTGACGCGTGAAAGACAAAGGGAGATGGGCGATAGGTAGAGACTTGAAAGGTACATGGCGCGACATGGTGGGCGGCTAGCCGCTTTATAGACCATGGCAAAGCGGCACTAGATAGCGGGGTACAGGATTTCCAATTTAAGCAAGTAATAGAAACAGGGGTATAGAATGATAACTTCCTGATAGAGGTAAGCTGTAAAATAACACACTGTTGCAGCTTTCCTAATACTGCTTTTAGTAAGTCCTAGGACTGTTTTCTATTAGTTCTTTGCTAGTAAAACCAGTGCTGCTCTAAGAGCGATAAGCCCCATAAATCCATGCCTACCCCCTGTCAAGTATATCAGATGTACCGACCACATTTACTTATACCCCTGTCTACCTAAGCGCTAGATAATTACGCGCTTATTCCCATTGGCTGTCCCCTCACTTATTAATATCACTTTAGCAGCGCTTATCAAATATAAATACTGGACACCTCAGCTATTTAGCCAGGTAAGATATCTCCTCACTTTCTTCTGCACAGTCGCACTTCAATTACTACCAATGAATCAAAGGAGCCTCCAGTCTACTTCCTTTACCGAGTCAGATGACTCAGGAAGCTCATACGAAGATGATAGTGCGTTTGACAGCGACAATGGTCACACTTCAGACATAGATACCAATCTCAGCGATCCTGGTGATCTTGATCTCGAGTTGGACGACGCACTATGCCTTTCAGGTAGAAGTAATTTGCCTCCAGAATTTTTCCTCCGTATGCAGGATGACTTCAAAGACGAGGACGCAGATGACACTGCGTATGCTGATGGTACAACTCGACAACTTGATGCAATTAAACGACGGTAGAACACGTATGTTTGAGGTTCTTTCCTTCTTACTAAATTACTAATATCTATCAGTTACTGCAAGTACACAAAACAAGACCCAAAACTTTGCATGCAGCACATCTCCCTGAGTAAGATTAATGCATTTTTTCACTGGCTCTTTGCTCAAAAGACAGAAGTTAGAGAAAGGAGGCTCCCCGGTATAAGATCTTCCCATACCCTCAAGCAGTACTGGAAGGAGTTTCGACTTGTATATGAGAGGGAGACTAAGAAAAAGATTGACCCTGTATTAAACCGCAGGATGCGCAGGGTATGTATATCACCTTCCTTTATCGCAAAGGTACTGACACACGACTGGTTAGGTCCTTCGAAAGCTCGTCGTCGATTACGGTTTGACAGGAGAGCGACGCGAAAACCGATGTATGACCATTGAAGATCTTGAGCAGCAAGCAGAGACAACTATTAGCACGACCAGGCAGAGGTTCCACCTTGGCGAGCATCGCATCTACGCTCTTTTATTCCTCCTTCTCATTGCACCAAGTGGCTCTAGACCTAGAGCACTGCTTTTCTTAAGATTTGGCGACCTCGAACTTTCTTTGGCGCGTGATCCGCAAGGTGGCCCGCACTGTATTCTTATTCGTTTTAGGCTTCGCTTTACGAAGACTTTCCTTAGAGAAAAAGAAACGTAAGTGATGCCTAAGCGTATTTGACTACTGAGCCTGACTTGTACAGCAATACCTTGACTCTTCCTGAGACTATCTTTGACTCGAGCCTGCTACTCAGTCCACATACCCTTCTTCTTGGTCTTTTGTTCCATCATAAGGCATTTGATGCTCCAACTCTCACTTCTCCTGAGCATCTGAGCAAGCTTGATATTCACCCTGACGAGCACGAGTTACCCCTGCCTCTCAAGCAGAGTATGAATAACACATTCATTTTTCGTAGAGCTACCAAGACAGGAATGAACTCATATATATTATCTGTAAATGAATAGATTACGTATAGTATGATTTCCAGTTGGACAAAGAAGCTTGGCGAACTAGCTGGGTTTGGCGTTGTTGTGATCTTATATACGCTTCGTTATAACGCAGGCAACGAGTTTGACCAATGCTGTACGTACCTTTGTTATGTGCAAACACAGATTGACTAAAGAGTGATACAGCGAATATCAGCGATGGACTTCGCAACCTCATGCTTCAACACGCCAACTCTCGGACGTTTGAGAAACATTACCTCGGCCGTGTTGTTCCTGTGGATACTATGGCCGTTGTAAGCCACAAAGAGCAGCAAAAAGCGTTGATGCGTCAAGCCTGCAGTATCGGGTACTCAGCCAGTAAACGACGGCCTACGCATCTCACTGCAGAGCAGTCCGCAAGCATTAATAATGACCCCAAGATCCAGGATCTCCTTCGACAACGAGAACATCTTACTTCTAAGATCAACAAGTCCGATCAAATTCGCACGCGTCTGAGGAATATTTCTAAGGAAATTCAGAGTGAGAAGGCGCATCTGCGCAGAAAACGTAAAGATCAGATCAGACAGACCTAGTCCCGGGAACAGGCTGTAACTGATATCAAGCAACAACTAGCTGGCAAAGCGTTTAAGGAGTCGCTAGTCTCGCCATCGGACGAAGATGCTCATCCGGCCCAGAAACGTCTATACCAAGCTTTAAGAGCTCCAGCAACGAACACAATCGAGTCCGAATATCGACGCCGTAATAATGCGATTCTTAGCGTTATGTTATACTGTTCCGTTCAAGAACTGCCTTTGCTTCCTATAAAAAGACAAAAAGCGATTGCTGCTAGCAAGGATATCTCCAATCTGCACGACGATACCACTCAGAATGCTGAAAATAGCGCCTTGGGTGATGCGATAACTTCAGTCTTTGTTAAAAGCCGGACGGATCGAACTTGAACGTGCTTTCTTTGTGTTGGTTGGGCTACCACTCTTCAGCCTTCTGATCCAGCTATCAATGGGCTAATCAACCCTTTCTATTCAGCAGGCGACCTGAGTAGGCACTTCAAATGACGCCATCTCTCTAACCTCCAAGCAAATGAGAAGCTTTATTGCCGTCTCTGTGACGAGACATTAGATCATAAGATGCACTTGCAAAATCACGCAGAAACTGTACACGGGACTGTATCATATGGAGGTTGATAATTATTAGCCACATGGAATTAGTGTTTATGATCTATCTAGCAAAAGCTTCGTCACCTATTTTATTTCCACAACCTTAAATAATAACTCTTGAACTTAGCAATTAGGATCCTTTTCTTGCTTCTGCCTTAATAATTCGCTTGACAACCTCGATATTGCCACCCGTTCATGTCGCTAAAATACCTGTTGCCCGCTTACTCAGAAGCAGAATATCAGGGTTGGTTAATCGCGATGAGGATCTGTTCCTCTATTTAACTTCATCGATGTTAGCTATATCCTTTCAAACTAGATTCCAAGTTCTGTTTCCAGTAACCTATTTCTTATTTCCTATCTCTTGTCTTCTGACCTGTTTCCAGTTTCCAGTTTCCAGTTTCCTGCGTCCTTTGTTCTGTACCCTATTTCTCGTATCCTGTATATACATAAAGCTCGAAAACTATTATTTAAAGGAGTTTAGTCCTCCCCTTTTACACATAGTAATATGGCATAACAGCAATCACTATGGAAAACAAGATCCACCTCGATATTATGACCACAATACCATTAACTTCGAATAAGTACGCAACTCAGCCACGACGCAACTCATCATACAGTAACATGGTACTAGAGGCACACGATGCCCCAGTGATGCAATGTGCGGTAGCTGCGCTCTCAAATTGGATATTTCTTGCTGGTTTCGTTGTATTTCCTGGTACATTTACATCCCTAGGCCGAGCTACTGTACTGGGTGAATCTCAAGCTGGTAGAGTTGTCCAGGGAGTCATTCAGAACGTTCCCCTCCTCGTGATAGGTATTCTATGTTGCCTGGCAGGAGGTACTGGTATAGGCTGGACAGCCTGGAGATCTAGGAGGAATTACGTGTGGCTGGTCGACCGCATCTTAATGTCTGAAACTACTTACTTCACCTGGAGACAACGGCTAACTGAAGACTAGACCAGGGTTACTCAATTCAATTGTTGCGCTTCTCATGAGCTTGGTTAACATATACACTGCACAACATGGAAGCTGGTCGACAACAGCAATAGTGACCGTGTGTGTTACAGGCGCCTGGGGAATAGCTACAGGGTCAATGCTTGTATTTTGCGAGGTATGGTTACTTAGAAAGCTGAGGAGAGAATAAAAACACACTGGTTATAGAAGGATCGATAGTTACATGCCGTTATAGATAATCCCAATCGGTATCTTCTCCTTCGTCCAAACGTAGCTCCTGGGTTTGTTTCTGAATAAAATCAATAGCATAACAAAAAGACTCCGTTTCTGTTTGTTGAAGCCACTGGGCCAGCATTATCTTCCCCATAGCCCTGGCAAAACACGCATATGTAGTGGACTTTGGCCCGAACGTACTTTTCGTTGATGCTCCATGATAGAAAAGAGTGGCGATAGTGGCTGTTGCCTGTTCTTCTGGAAGGTAGAGGGCATATATGACAGGAGTAGCACCATATCCATCGATGGAATCCACAGGCACCTTTCGATTCACGATGAAATCCGAAATCATGTCTTCGAGTCCCGCCCTCGCAGCCGCATGTAGACCATTCGTACAGCCTTCCCCACGTGGGTCAGCTCCTCTGCTAAGGAGAAGTCGGGCAGTCTCGGTTTGCTTGTTGAGAATAGATAGAGCAAGGGGAGGGCCCAAGTTGATGCATTTGTTGCTAGTAGTGGATGTGGTAAATAGGGATAGAAGCCCGGCTACCATCTCTGTTCTTCCATGGTATGCCGCAAGGGATATGAGGTTAAACGGAAGTGTAGTATACTTCTGAGGAACAAATAAAAGGGGCTCTTGGTGATACTGAAAGTCTAGGAAGGGGAAGAAGTTGGACACTGGAACTGTTTCCACTTGCTCCATAGCGAAGCGAATGTTACGAAGTTGATCCTCAACAACGCCAAGAGTGAGCCTGAGCGGCGACAGTGTCTTGTAACGAAACAACTCTTCGATGGTAAACATAGTGGTAAAAGGTCTGCGGTGAAGGAGTGTTTAGATGGGGATTAAAGATAAAAAACAAGACCTGTTTACTGCTGGGACACTACTGTCCTTATATAGTCGGACAGTAGACTCACGAAGAACGCAATCTGCCTAGCTATTCTATTGTAATTACTACATGTGGAAATTCAAACTTGCCGCCAAGTCACAGAGTATTTGCACCTTTTATGCGACCTAAACTACTGTCCTTCCCTCTCGACCAACAAGCCAATGGACTGAGTATGTCCTGGCACACCTTGTGACTTGTGGTAGTTAGTGTTTGTGACTGACCAAGCTGTTGGCCATAGAACGGTAGATTCATCCAATGAATTTGTTCCACGATGGTAATAAGGCATTCTTGTCTTGAACAGCCCTCTCTTTTACAGGTCTGGAGCGCCAATTATACGTAGTTAGCCGAAGGTTGAGACCGTTGGTGGCCTCTCTTTCTAGGTGATCTCCCCTTTTGATACACCTTGTTTTGGCTTGGTGCATGTTGGAATGCTGCTATCTGTGGTGTTATCCTTGTTAACCTCCCAAGTACTTAAAGGAAGACTCAACCTTTGATCTTTCCATCCTTCTTTATTCTCATTCATCCTTCTTCATTCTCATTCATCCTTCTTCAGAACAAACCACAGCTGGTCTACCCCTTACCGAATTACATCCTTTCTCTCAATCATTACAGTGCCTTCTTTCAAAACATGGATACCCTCACAGCTGGTCAGAGAAATAACCTTAATGTCATTACCGCAGCGACTCAAATCTGCTTGCGTAGTATTGAGGCTTGTGCTTCGGTTTCTGACAACGGGCCGCTGCCTCTCCTTGCTTTCATACAGAAGTTTCTCGACGGTATCTCGCCTTTCGTTTCCCTGGCTACACCAGTAGACGTATACGGAAATTTGATTCCCCTCTCTGCCTTCGAAAGTACTTCTGACAACAGAATGTCCTATAACCCTCCAAGAAGTACTCGACTGAACCTTACCCCGCTGGAGTGCGCTGTACTCCAAGGCTCGGACAAGATCGTTCGTCTACTTCTTGATCTTTCGAAACGGGACGAAATACTGCCGGATGACCTTGATTTTGGCTTGTTTCTAGCTCTATGTTTCAGGCATCGGAAAACAGCGGATTTGCTTCTAGATAATGGAGCAGATCCTAAGAGAGATGGGCTACCTAACGGCTTACATGGTGCTGCATATGGGGGATTGGTGGACGAGATATCCCTTTACGTCATTGAGTATGACGCTGAGGTCGATGTGGCGGATGGAAATGGAGTAACAGCGGTTATGTACGCTATGGGGCTTGAATATCCGCAAAGCTGGGAAGTCGTGGAGCATCTTTTCCATTTGGGAGCAGATCCAAGTTTCAGAGTTGGTCAAGGTGACTGGACCTATGCCCAGTATGCAAGGTTTATGGGCAAGATCCAGCTAGCAGAGCGGCTGGAGGAGGCAGAGATGTATTCCCCAACTCAGTATGCGTTGAGTCGCGAGTCCAGCTGCACGTTAGACGAGTATGAGTAGACGTATGTTTGCAATTTAGTTTTGTAGGTTAGAGTGATTTAAGCAGTTTAACATGGTCGTTCGGTTACTTGGCACTTACTCCCGAAGAAGCAATGATATGTATTGTAATTATCATAGGTCACTGCTATCGATAATACTGATACCCGCATGCTGTGATAAGACGCGTAACCCCATAACGCAAACCGCGTTCCACTCTCCTAACGAGTTTGATCCTGCATCAGAATCTGATTCAACGGTGCATTCAGTGAATGGTGTTGAAATAGAAGAATCTCTTATCAGATGAGCTCCGATGTCGAGAGGTATAGTAGGGAGGGTAGGGAGGTGGTCCATGAAGCTCCTCGGTCCGTTGTATGCTTCTTGAATTTCTGCAGCTCCCAATTTTACATGAAGCGAATCATATCTCTTACCGATTTCTCGTAGTTTGCTGGGATTAGTACGCATAGCTAAACGTACCATCTCATCCACAGACGCAGAGGCATCGTCCCGCTCAGCTATGATATTCGGGATAACCTCATAAGTCCCAGGCTCCAGGTTGACCTCACAGTTCACTGACCGTCTATCCAATTGGTGAACTGGCTGGACTTTGCAGATTGTTACATTATTCTCCAGTGATCTTAATGTAAAATGAAGGGTAAAGTCATATTGCCCCTTCAGGTCTTGAAAATAGCGGTCATCGAGCTAATCCACTGTTAACCATTGATATAGAGCTGTTATATCACAAATACTATACCTGTGAGAGAATAATAACCACGATGCCTCTATGCAGTACTTTGATAAGAAATCTAGTTTTTAAGTGCCCACCTAACCATGGTATACTTGCACTTATCCAGTGTTGAGTTGTCTTCCAATATTCATCAAAAACACGAGTTTTGTAGATCCAACGGAAGTTATGTAGCACATCCTGAAAGGTCATCCAAAAGGTCCCATCGTTTTTAAATCTGTGCCGAAGCTTCTTGATAATAGAAGGGGTCCATTGTTCTGAGCCATTTGACCAGGGGCCAGCCCATTCTCCATGGCCACTAGGACTTCGCTCTCCCCATGGATTACTGATTGGTTAGCAGAGGTAATATCGCAGTCAAAATCAAACCTACCGAATCTTAACCAACGAGATCGCATTTCCATTACTATCTTCTATTCGGGCGGTGTCAACGATAGAATAGTCATGTCTTAAAATAAGACCATTTCTATACTTTCCACCGTAAGTACCTGTAGATAGATTAAAAAGTAGATTGCCCTCTTTGAAATCCATTAGATCGGACCAGAGGCGTTCCTTGGAGAGTATTCTATCGCTTTGGATTACGGTAGTAACGCCGCCGGTGAGGTCCTCAACGGCTGTACCCGCCCATCCGTAATCTAGTACTTGGTAATCTCCGTGGACTTTTGCAAACTATAGTATATTAGTTCTGCGCTAAAGTAACCTTTAGTGTTACTTACAGCTTTCTCTAGCAGCGGTAGCCATGTCTCATTGGCGCTCCTGCACTTTGAGAAGAAGAGAGCCTCAGAGCCTGTCTGCTTTTGCTCTTTGTAAAGTTGAGCTCTATTGCCTGAACCGTCGTAGAGGTCGTAGTCAAAATCCTCGTTTGTAAGGTATAGGTTGTCATCAACAACGGTTGGTATCCATCCCCCGTTGCCATAGAAAACGAATCCGTAAACACCGCAGTCTTCGTTGCGGGCAATGCAAAGCTTTTCTATCAGGTCCTTCCGAGAAGCCACAGATACCAATGCGGCAAGCCACCAACAATTGCTGCTAGTTCCTTGTTTTATATCTGCGTTGAAACCATTTGTAACAAACTCCGGTTTATTAAAGATCCAGGGTATACGGTGAACTGAGCCCGGCTTTGTTATTTCATCGTCGCCGTCACCGTCACTGGCTCTTGAAAGGCCGAATAGACAATTGTAATCACAATTGAGAAAGTCCTTCTCGATGTCAAACTCAGGATCAGTGAATTTATTATTAGTTCGCTTGCAGTCTTTGACGATGGCCCGCACATCATCACGGCATTGCTGAACGGCTTCCTTATAGTTTAAGGTTCTGAGCGTCGAATGAGGCAGTTCGCTCTCTGGAATCAACTCATAATTGCTAGGGGGTAGTACGGAAGTGACTCTGCCAGGAGTCTTGGAGTGATAATCGGACCAGAATTGAAACACAAGGCCTTGGGGGCTTTTGGACTTTAAAGCTGATTGCTTACTGTCAGATGAGACGATAGAGGGAGTTGCAGCTGGGGTTTCCATGCTGCTGGGTTAAGTGATTGGGAGGGTGAGAAGACAAGAGGTAAGTAAAAGCTTAGAGCTGTCTCTAACAACTGGGACTGTCTTAAATACTATAATGTATTATGTATTGTAAAAGAAAACTTAAAAATATCTACTAAAATACACTAATTTCTTTTTTTAGCAGTACTCTATTAATAGTACTATAGTATTACACTGATATATGTATACATAAAACAGAAACAAGTTACTTTAACTAAAAACAGGTAACTGATTTTAAAAAATGTATTATATATAGATCCACTATAGTACTTCTATTAAAGTTATACTTAAAAAACTATATATATCCCCTTTAACTGTTTTTTAACTTGTCCCTTAGTACTTACTTACTGTATCTATATACTATGGAGTGTATTCTTCCAGAGCCTATGCAACTTGACGATGACCTTAATGCAACATTGCAAGCTTTTAGTGATCTCAGGATCAATGCCCCTAAACGAAAAACTGCAAAAAAGAGCCGTTCTGATCAATGCCTTCGTTATCGGCAAAGTCCGCTAATCAGGCGCTGTGCACAGCGACAGCAGTTCAAACAACAGATGGATGATCTCAAAGCTTCACGTTCAAAACAAAAGACGTTCATCAGCCTATTATGCAAAACACTTGAGGGAAAAAATCCCTTGAACACTTTCTACACAAATTGCAACAAAGCTATTGCAGATTGGAGCAAGCTTCTGACTGAAACAGAAGTTCCTTGTAACGCCTCAAGTACTAGCCCCTGCATCATTCGCGCGTTCAAGGTTATAGACACTGTCATATGTGGAAGCCAGACATCCTACCTGCTTCGACGGCTGGCCTACGTCCAACTAATGAGGCTCTTTAGTACCCTCGAAGATATCATTAAAATCGAAAGAGAGTCGGGCCTGGTTATACGAGGACGCTATTACCGCGACGCTAGCGTTGCTCTTGACATATACATGAGTGCCCAGGACGACGTATCAGATCAAGATTGTTTGCGGTATAAGCTTAAAGAAAGAAAGAGGACAGGTAGAAGTTGGCGAGACTTGTCTAAACCATCACCTGTTTTCGTGCTTATGTATTCCGACGCTACCGAGCGGATAGTGTAGGTCATAACTCATCTTTAACACTTCTATGCTTACCTCTGTTTAGAAGGGATTTTAAGAGAGTGGATGCAGCGACCCTCCGACTTGTAGCAGCAAGAGTTCTTGAACAGTGCCCTGCCGAGATTCTACACCTTTGCGGGAAACTGAGTAATATGGTAGCTAGTTAATAATAATTGAATGTTATATAAACGGAGGAACATAGGATAGTACCAGTTCACTCAGCTGCAAGATATTTAACTCTATCTCAATGTAAAATCTTAGCGCGAAGCGACTTTATCAAGACCGTGAATGTCCAAATAAGATTAGTGTGGTGGGTCAGCTCAGTGTGGCAGAGTCGTGGCTTGACATTTCTCGGGTTTAATAATAATCCGGCCTTTTCTTCATCTGTTATCTTATCACGCAGGCACGTGGTAAGGTTATGTGTCATCTCCAACTCTACGTAAACAGTCATTTCCTCCCACATACCTATTCCACTCGCCCAAGTATGGTCGCATCGCAAGACTCTGCGAGCCAGCAAGAACTACCGCTGGATGTTAAGCGCAAGCGCAAGTTTCTATCCAGCGTACACCCTTGCAAAAGACGAAAGAATCGCGTTGCGGCAACTACATCGACAAAGTTCTGGGATAATTTATCGAAGCAATACCTCACCAAGAATGCACTACAAGAGTTAGACGACAGGAACACACGAGGAAAACAACCAGGCTGCCCCATCCAGCACGCTACCGAAATAACCGCACCAGTTGACCAGTATCTGCGCGAGTGCACTCCAACTCGTCTCAGAGACATCGAACGTTTTGCGCACAGTGGAAATATAGACTTGACAGATTTAAGAGGAGTATGACCGACCTTTTTGAGAGCACGACGTCTGTTGACTTGTGTTAGTATAGGGGATTGCCCTCAGAATCGCCTATGAGTTCATCACAGTCTGGGCTAGGCCGCCGGAAGCGCGGATCGCAGTCGCCGTCGAAAAAGTCAACTACAACTAACACGACCAAAAGTGGACCATACGATCGTAACTTCCAACAGAACCTTATTGACCATGGCATATATCCTGATAAATACTTGTATCCCGATTGTCAACGCCCTCCGAGACCAGGAAACTTGCAAACGATAAGGGAAATTTTGAAACAGCGACGCCGCTCCCTTTCGCCTTCTCTTTTCACTGAAGATAAATTTGAAGCTTTCCAAGACGCAGATGCGCACGCCTCGAAAGAAAGCCAGATAGTCGCCGACGTTATTCCCACGATTGAGGGCAATGTCTACGACAGAAGATGTGTTGGTCGGCAGATTCCATTTACAGGTCTTGACCAACTCACGGACGGCACACTCGTACCAGGAAATCCCGATCTTTACTACGGCGCACGTCCCGAACAACTACACCGGAAGGTGAGGAGAGATCTCGAAGGGAAAATTATTCCCTCTACTCAACAGGATCTACCTATAATACCTAATTTCTTTCTTGCGGTGAAAGGCCCCGATGGGTCTTTGTCAGTCGCCTCTCGACAAGCATGTTATGACGGAGCTTTGGGAGCCCGAGCCATCTTGAGTCTCCAGTCATACTGCTGCGAGGACCATGAAAAACAGTTTGATAATGACGCCTACACCCTCACCTCTATTTATCATGGTGGTCAACTCAAGATGTATACAATGCACCCAGTAGCACCTTCCACCGTTAACGCGGCACCTCAATATGTTATGACCCTAGTGAAGGCTTGGGTTTTAACAAGTGATGTGGACGCATTTCGTGAAGGAGTCGCTGCGTTCCGGAATGGAAGGGATTGGGCCATGCAGCAGAGAGATAAGGCAATTAGGCAAGCTAACGCAAGGCTTTCCGAGGCTGCATACCTAAGTGACCTTACATCGCACCACGGTTCAGGTGGCTCAGTTGGTTTTACTGGTTCTGATGCCTTAGTGTCATTGAACGATTCTGATACATCCACCGATGAGCTATCGCAAGAGTTTCATCCGCCCAAGCGTACATGCTCCCCGCCGAAGCAGCCTTATTCTCAACCGCCATTGGGGAGGGCTGAGGGAAGTTCAGTATTAGAAGCACCCGCATTGTCCCACACTGCCTTTAAGGATGGTAAGCAATTCGGTATGTACCTGCATGGTCCCAAAGAAAAATAGGTAGAAATAGATAAACAAACATAATATCGATTAATTCAAGGCTGATCTCCCCTTCCGAGAGAAGGAATTACCCAATGTCCCGAATGCATCTTGTTGTCTGATATAAGCCGTAGAATGAAATCTTAAATTTCCTCCGTATCATAAATTTCCTTTCACGCTCATTCGCTCCCCTGTTCCACTGCAACTATCTCGCTCTTGCTGTCTTTTTTCTCTCGTCTCTCAACTAGGCAGACTTCGAGGTAAGGCGGAGGGTAAACTTCGTCATACGGCGGTAGGCTTCCTCGAGGTAAGTTGATTGCCCCTATCATTCCAGATTTCAGTTCAGGACTGATGCAACAAGAGCACCATGTGCCTTCCTCTGAGTCATGTAGTCTATCCCACCACAGACAGGCCGTAACTCCTATTACATTCCACTTAGAAGTATCCTCAAGTAGAGGAACTTCGCGTACTGTGTCTAAGAAACCTTGTATATCTTTACAGGGACAGTCCTCTGTATGAATACGAGTATCTCGAAGAAACCTGAGGATATCTTCAGGTGCAAGTACTGTCCTGTTTTGAGGGGCAACTGGATTGCCTTGACTATCCCATATTTTAGGTCGCCCCCAGAGCCATGCGTGTGCGATAAGTGAAATTAGCAATCTCCGCTGCGCATAGTGTAGTCTTTGCTCTCTTTGTGGAACTTCTCCTTGTGAGTGAAAGAGATTGACTATAGATAGAAATTTCTCGTGCACACGGAACTTAAAAGACGCTTCATCTGTTGCTTTAAGTAAAAAAAGGCCTTCCTTACTTAAAAAGATCGTAGATGGATTAATCCATGGAACCGACTGAAGATCTTTTAATGACTTAAGCTTTTCTACAACCGCTTCTCTCATTTCGTGGGGCTTGCGGTAGATGGGTGCGCAGAGTATCTTTGGCGGGAGGGACATCATCTTTGAATGGTCAACTAAGGGCTTTCAATGAAGTGGTGAATAAGGAATGGCTCGATAGTTCAGTTTAGTAGATAACTTACGATATAGCTATCAACATATATAATAAAACCTAGGCCCGCAATAAAACTAACTATCTCTTGTAAAAGCTTCGTAAGCCTTAAATCATTAAGCGCCTGCTGAATCTTGCGGCGCTTATGCTGGTAAGAAACGGGGAACGTTTGTGTACGCCTGTTTCACGTTAAGTACCCGGTATCAGGAAACTAAAGTCAGTTTTATGCAACCTGAACTAAGTGCATGGAAATATATAGCTGTAAATGAGAGCAAGCTTGATAGCTGCCGAGTGTCTGTATTCTTTTAGTCACTGATTTCTACATAATTATCGGGATCGATAACGAAGGGTTTGTCCTCCTTACTTGATCGAGCCTTTCGCTTCCTCCCTTGCGTTTCCGGGGCGACAATCAAGTGACCACTCAGCCATGCTGAATGCAAAAGCTGAATGGCTTCAGCTCTTAACTCCCTTCCGTCAATGCTGCCTGGGAAAAGGGGGAGGTTTAACATGCGGCGCCGTGCGTGACGAATCACAAGTGGACCGCAACTATCGCCATCATTCTGCTTAGGCGTTTCCTACACGATTATCAGCTAAACTCGTGAGCTACATTTATATAGATAATTACCGCTTCAATATACTGAAATTCAGGGAAGTCTTGCTGGCAACCATCCTATCAGTGGGTTAGCATATTCGACTCGGTAATAAACCCAGGACAAAAGACCTTGATAGTAGAATTCTGCTTCCTCCCAGTTGAATCGTAGTGATAAATACAATTCTCTATCTCGTTTATCTCCAAAAGGCTGAAATGCGCGGGCTGGAACATTGGAAACAGGTATATCAAGCTGTTCTGTCCACTTCTCTCGCGCCGCCATTCCTCTACACGCAGCCTTGCCACTTGAAAGGGACGCTTTACCGTGTGTGTAGCAACTGATATACCAATCCTGACGGAGGGTAGTTTGTTAGATAAGTGGAGACAAGCTAGAATAACCTCATCATTGATCCACTGCCCGTCACAAAGCTTTAGTAGGGAGTCTCTGAAAAAGGTGTAGTTCGCGTGAACAACACTGAGACTGCCGCCCGTAGACGAATTTCTAATTTCTCGGTAAAGCTCTTCGAGCTCTGTAAACCCTGTACTTGGGGTGGGATCTTGAAGTAGTAAACCTTCCCTTTCAAGGCTTTGGCGGAAGATTTCAGGGTTTGTTGTCCCTTGCTGGAAGAGTAAATCCATTTGCGTCCCTAGAAGTTTCAAGACGATTGTCTTCTTCGGGTTTTCAGACAGCTTCCTGATTACATCGTTGACAGCAAACTCGGGAGACTTAGCAAGCTTCCTTTTCACGAGTTAGCGCAAGCTCTTCGTTCTCATGGCTATTCTTACCAAGCCTCCTTGAACAGAATACCCGCCCCAAGTCCTTCGACTAATCGCAGCCATTTGCGGCCCCGTGCGAGGTGTGTTCCCAGCCGTTTCCGTTGATGTTCCCGGTGGCCTATTGGGACGATCTGACTTAGGATTCTCGCCGTTACTTGTTGTGACACCTGTTGCACGGTCTTTGTGCCTTCTACAAGTTGGACCTGAGAGGCATGCCATCTGGCGAAAGCTATAGATACCACCGCATATCGGATTGTACCTTTCTTTCTATCGCCATATCCAGAGTCTAGAAGATACAACCACCCTGCATAGTCTGACGACGGAGAAATTTCGCTTGTTTCGTTTATAAATTTCAGCAGAGACATGTATTCTTTAGGATTGGTTGGTGAACTGAACTCTCTCAGCTGTTGCTGGCTTTCCCGAATAAAGTCTTCGTTATCTTGGCTGATGAGACGTAGAAAGTAATGATCTGAGCAGGATGAAGGGGAAGGCGTATTTTGGCTTTGGTGCCTCAGATGAGAGGTAACCTGTGAAGTTTTCTGGGTGTCTATCGGTGATGCCGGATTAGTCTCTCCTCCATCTCTTGAAACTGCCTCGTTGATACTTCTTTCAGTCTCTTTGTTCTCGGTGCATTTGACGACTTGATTCATGGACTTGCTATGAGAGTTGAATGTCCCATTTTCGTGATTATTGTGACTTCGTTGAAGGTGATTGCTGGCAGATCTCAAGCTGTATCGAGCGGGCGCTGGGTGTAAGCTCGGCTCAGAAACATTGTCGCAACTCTGCCAGAGAACTTCGGCAAAGGATCGTAATGAGCTTAGGTCCACGGATGATTTATACTTCAAGACAGTCCTAAGAGCCTCCGCAAGAAGCTCGTCTGTCTCCTTAACTCCCAAGATGGCATCAAGAATGTGGACAATTTTCTGGGCGATCATTTGGTCGGTAGTTGTCACGTACCGCATGAAGTGGAAGGGGAAGCCGCTTGATATAAGTAAACGACTTCCCAGGAAGTCAATAGACGCATTTACTATTTTTAGTACCCTGTCGAAAAAAGCCTTCTGGTAGGTGTCCCAGAGCGACCATACTCAACCTAGTCTAGAGGCGTTTGTAATCTAACACTACGAGGCTTATAGCGAGACTCAGAAACTTGATACGAGATCTTCTTTTACTGTCTTGTAAATCAAGGAGCTCTCCTCAATGTTTTTCCCATAGATGTTTCACAAAACGATTAAGCTGGACAAATTCCTTTGCTCCCCTGCACAATGGACACTCGAGAAACCCTCGCGAGTTCTTAAAGTCATGCGGAAGCGGCTGAACTCCTTTGTCCCTTACTTCCTTGGTTAGCCGCTTGTAGATGCGTTGTGGGAGTCGTTCTGGCCATGCAAAGAGTCCCAGACGTGCCCCAAATTCGCTCTTGTGAATACTCGCCAACCGGGGTAGCACGACATCCTTTGCTTCTTGCTTCGAACTGGCGATTTCGGGAAGTGCACACGACGCTGTAAGACTCAAGGTACTTGGCATCTTAGGTCGGGCAGGATGAGCTCGTGAATACGATGTACGCGGTGGAGGTAGTCTAAGGTGCAGTGGGCTCGGTCTTTTCGGCAAGTTGCCCATGATACACCCGACATTGACTGGTGTGTGGTTTTTAAGTCGGCTGTTTGCAGATAGATAAGAGCTTTCTGTAAACTGACTGTTCCATATGTGTGCTGCTGAGCGTAGCTGGCCATGGCTGGGACGGAAATCAGAACAATAATGGGCATCGCTCGGCTTCCTGTCTGACAGTTGGTTCGTCAACATATCAAGGGTGTCGAAGTTTTCTTTCCTGGCCTCGAACGCGCGATAGAGGCTACAACGCTCCAGAAACGCTCTCACAGCACGATAACATGGGACGTTGGATGGCTGGAGACGGGACTTGTCAAGGGGCCGAAGATCCCGAATATGAATCCAGGCTGTTGCACAGCTCTCAGGGAATCTGGGCCCCGTAAAATACACAACTGGGTATTTACGCGCATAAGAAGATGGCCCGCCATCTTCATACCCGTTGCGCCACTCAAATTGACCGGAGGTGATATCAAAGACAACACAGTCGGGTACATTCTTTGATAGACCTAAGCTCTCAATCGTACAAGAGATGCCGATATTGCGCAGATTCGTGAGCGATAGGACAAGTGCCACAAGCCAGCGTTGCGATTGCTTGTGCCACGCGTAGTAAAGCTCCCCGGCTTCAGGTATCGCAGCCTGCCAGATACTTCGGCCATCTGCCAGCTTAGCTGGGGCTTCGGGTTCGCCGTGGTGCGACCCTATGAGTCGCCTCTCGTCAAGTTTAGGTTTGGTCTCTTGACAATACCGCTTTCGCTCCTCATCAGGTGTTGACGAGTGCCTTCTTTTTTTAAGATTCTAAACACATTAACCAGGAGCTTGTGCAATAGAGGGTAATAAGACCTACACTTTCCACAAAGATAGTTGTATCCTCTGTGATAGCTCTCTCCTCGTCCAGGAGATCGCACAGCATACCATCCTGGCCAGCTAACAATAAACGTAGTTCCTGCAAGCCAGTCTGATCTGTGGATCTAGCAATGGAAGACCACGAGTCACTGATATTGTTGGCAAGTAATAATGTCTTTTTTCTGATTAGATCAAGGCTAGGTGCTCGTTCAGTTGGAGGCATGTTGGATAGATAATAGTAGAGAATAATGTTGAAAAGAAGTCTTGAGAAACTCGACTAAACGCTTATCACTCATGAGCTATTGTAGTTGTTGTGCTCAGTACAGCACTCCCCTTCTTATATGGTCAAATTTCTCGTTGCTCTGCATGTTCAAGGTGATGAAGTCCAAATTTAGTGAAGACCACACACACAGTCACTGGAATGTGAGATACAGGGGGGGGGACAAGGTTCGTTAGCGGCACACGACAAGGCGCCTTACCCTTACCGATGAGCGAGATTTGCAAGGATAACTTTCTTTACAGTCTAAAAAGCTATCAACTGAGCAATTTAATACAGTACACAAAGATGCGCTCTAAAATTCTGCATAAAAACTTCTTAATTTAGGGCCTTGATTCTCCAAAGTCTACAGAGCCACGAAAACTTCAACTAAGATTACGCATTAAGCTCCTCACCATCTTCCCTTCCTTCCATTGGCGGTCTTTCTTTACAAACTGGCGGCAAGCAATCTTGTGGTGAATATCTGATTGGGACAGGGTAGTTCTTGCTCTACGCTTCTGCATAAATATATAGCTTTCATTCGGTGATAGTGTGAATACTTACAAGACTTGCTTCTGTAGGAGGCCACGACTCTGATGACTCGGAGGAATAAATGTGGTAGCGTCCATTGACTTCAGCAACCATATAAACTCTAGCACCGAGTTTAACCAGCTGATCGCTCTTGCCGATCAGGGTCTTGCACCTCTTGTATCTCAAGGTACGTTGTAGTTGGGCAGATGCGAGCTTGCGCGGGAGTGGCTTTGTGATTCTAAACGTAGAGGGAATCTCTTCGAGGCGCGTCATGTTGTTACTTTCTGTGCTTGTTTGTCGAAAGATGTACTGTTCTAAGAAACTCGGCTGTGTCGTTGTTATATAGTGCGTCTTATTCTCAGCTTTCGGTTTTCTGCTTATGCCACCAAGACCTCGGCGCTTATCCGACAACTTTCTGTTTTCTGTTTCAAGAAACGTCCCCCCACCGTTTACTAGTAATAGCACACAAAACTTCAAGAATGTTTACCAGTAATCCTCCATACCAAATGTTTACTAGTAATAGTACAGATAACGTAAAGACAGCTTACCAGTAATCCTCCATACCAAATGTTTACTAGTAATAGTACAGACAACGTAAAGACAGCTTACCAGTAAACCCCCCTATCCTCTACCCAATGTTTACTAGTAATAGGACACACAACGTAAAGACAGCTTACCAGTAAACCTCCATATTAAATGCTTACCAGTAATAGTACGGACAACGTAAAGACAGCTTACCAGTAAATCTCTATACTAAATGTTTACCAGTAATAGTACAGACAACGTAAAGAGAGCTTACCAGTAAACCCTCCACCTGAACGTTTGATAGATATACTAGCTGTGCAGAACTAATACGAAAAGGAACATAACTTAGTTAATAGTATATATAACTTGCTGGCGGATAATAACTGTGCAGAACTAATACGAAAAGGAACCAAACGCGATTTAAAGCAACATCAAGCCTAATCACAGAAACAAAGGACCACCGGTACCTACATCCCCCAAGTACGTGCTTTCACCCTATCTAAGTCTTCTCCATCTTTGCCTCGAGGAATCGGCGTACCACACTTCTGCAAATGGCTGTGCATGATTTCAAGACCTGTTGTCGTTCCCCATTTATTAGTGATGACTGTTTTCGGGAACAGTTTAAATTCCCGCTGTTTATGGTGCGGGTATCCGTAGGAAGCAAGACGAAAGCCCTTGCCCCAAGGTAAAAGGATGACTGCATTCTGTTCAAAATCTTCGGGATTGCAGCCCTGCAAGTCTTCTTTGCCTCCCACGGGAATTGTATGGTCCGACCCATGTAAGGCGTACTGTTCCAGGGCGTCGCGATACTCAGAGCTCGAACCATCGATAGATGTGGTTCGTTGCACCCACGGGAATTGCTCATTGAGACTGTCAAGAGCACAGACTAACCACTTCCTGCGATGGGGATGTCGCCCAATAATCTCCGCTCTGACTTGCTGTTTAGTTTCAGGGTCCATGATTTCGCAAAAATCAGCTCGTGGGTCCTCTGGTGTCGCTCGCAACTCGCGCCTCAGGTGTCGTCGCTCTGCGGAATTATAGGTGCCAACGCCCTCGGCATGTAGTGATATCAATTCTTCCATTACCCGGAAAGCCTCCTTTCCCCTCAACCACATCACGTCTTTATCGTTACCAAAGTCAAGTTCTTTGAAGGTTTTTGGATTGTCTAGAAACTCCTTCTGCTTTTGCTTCAGGACTTCAGGATCTTCATTCTTAGATGCCGCATACTCCATGCATAAAAGAAAGTGAAGAATACTTTCCCCAGCCCATTTCTGTCTGAAAAGTCCACATCCATTTTCAATATGGTCTGATAAATCAGTGTCATCGCGGCACATTGCGGACAAAGCCGGTAGGGTTTGGTCCACGGTCGCTAGAAACGATAAATCGGCCTTTGTTAAAGCTTTCCTGTGATCATTTGCTGATGTATTCGCCGCCGCTGGATTGGTGCTAGTAGCAGCCGGTGGAACAGTAGTAGCAGCCGCCGCTGGATCAGTGCTAGCAGCCGCCGCTGGATCAGTGCTAGCAGCCGCTGGAACAGTAGTAGCCACTGGAGCAGTGCTAGCAGTAGCCGCTGGTACAGCTTGCGCAAGTAATTGCCGACGTTGCTCGTCAGACATTCTGTCTAACAACGAACGAATTGCTTCATCTGGATCCGTCGGCTTCGGACTGCCAGGCCTAGAGCCGTTTGGGGTAAGTAAAGACATCGAGATTGTAGTATCAGGATAAACAAATAGAAATTTCTTCGAGGATACGTTATCAGCTCTAATTGTAGGACAGACAATCAAAGTGACTTTTGGCTTCTTTTATAGATGCAGTCCATACGTCTGGTAGGCCAGGAAGACTCTGAGCGGAGTCTTGCATATTGCAGGAACAGGACAATGTTTACTGGGTTCTGAATTCGGTCTTCTGAAATTAGAGAGGCGGGCACCCATCAGTCACGCACGCCTTCACCTATAACGGGTATAATTAATGTTCGCTGCCCAGTGCATAATTCAATAGATAGTTCACAACGTAGGTCATTACCATGCCACAGCAAGAGTTCAAAGAACAGCTTCCTGTCAGCAGGCCGCCAACACCAAATCCATTTGCCAGTCCTCTCTACATCAAACACCAGCTCAACTCAACATTGCCCTCTACAGCAACGGATGTTTCGCCCAGCCGCAGGGAAACACATCAACTGTCCCGCGTAGAGCTATTGCGCTTCCTGCACAGAAAGAGAAGAGATACAACCATCCGCCAATTGAAAGCTATGGAGCTTACCCATATTTCGCAAACATCATGGGCATCAGAACTTCCAACCAGAGGAGGCAACAGTGAAGAATCTGGTCTATCAGAAGCTGTGAAGGGCTTGGTATTAGAGGACTGCGTTGAACAAGGGAATCAAACTTCTGTACCACGATGCAAGCTATGTGGAAGATCCAATTAGTGCATAGACACAACAATAAGGAATATTTTATAACAGAGATCAAAATAGTATAAATATAATCCCACGAATAACCCACGCCGCTATTATACAAGATTTTTAGAAGAGCCTAATCATCAAACCACGTCGATGTGCTCCTTTCTCTCTTTCGTCGCTGCTCTTCCGCATCGTCCGGGGACGCCTCTCGATGGCGCTTTCGGGTCGTTGGTTGGCCACTGAGACTGTGTTGGTGCGCAGGCCTGTTGCTGCGATCACCCACCTTGGTGATTTCCAGGTCCGCCCAGCTCGGCTCCAAGGGTGAGATTGACTCGCTTGTCGACGGACAATTCAGTCGGAGCGACCCAAAATCAAGGACGCAAGGCGAAGGACGATTTTTTTGTGACTGTGATTGTGATTTTGTCTGTGTCTGTGTCTGTGTCTGTGTGTCTGCCCTTGGCTTCTCTGGGAGACTACCAGCATTCTGCCAGGAAGGAATTAGGCTAGGATCCGTTTTGTAACGGAGTACTGTGCCGTCTTCCTCATTCTCAATGTAGAGGGCCACTCGTACGCCAAGGTTTGTGAGATCCTTGCATTTTCGCATGAGGCCCTCTGTGCGAATCTTGAAGCTGCGTGCTCGATCTTGGGGTTCTTTCCAAGCTTTAGGCATGATTAAGAGAGACTGGGAGCGTTTCTGTATTGTGTTATAGGAAGGGATAGCTAAGCAGCATGAAAGACAAGTTGGGTGGAGGGGGTTGGCAGCTTTATGTCACAGGATAGAGAGACAAGAGACTGATTCCAGAACGATATTCCGTTAGGAGCAGCGCTGTGAACAATAGAAGCTGCTATTTTTGTCAGTCCTCCGCATTTTAGTAACCGCGCGCTTAAGCTCCTGAAATACCCAGCTCCGTAGGTACATAAGCGCTCTAACTCGCCGACGCGGGATGGGGAGACCCTCTAGTCCCCGCATATCGCACCATGGATTTTGCCCGCATTTATCTGTATGTACTCTGTGGAGCATTAGCACTGCCCGTGCTCTTCATCGCGATACGTTTCATGTACCTTTCCGTCGAGCCACACCTGCGAGTCAGGGCTACACGGTTTAAATATTGTAAGATAAAGTTTGGCAGTGTTGGTAGAGCCACTGGTTTGCAACTATCAACACTTGTACTGTATTTTGCAGTCAACGGCTTTCTCCTCGGTATCGGCATCAATGACTGGGCGGCATTGGAGCAGAGGGCTGCAGCAATCGCTTCGGCAAACTTGATGCTTGTCTTCCTAGGCGGCAGAACTAATTCCCTGTCGGACTTTGCTCAGATTTCCCTTCCGACGTATCTCTTCGGTCACCGCTGGATTGGAGTCGTCGCGACTTGCGAGGCTATGGTCCATTCAGGCCTGGCCCTAGCACGTCGTCAAAATCTTGATGCTTTATCCAAGTCAGGTTATATTGTAAGTTCTCCTATCCTACTTTTGTGTAAATATCAAGTCTGACTAAGGATTTGGCTGCCGGTGGCTTGCTACTGACACTCTTCTCTGCTGTGTTCCTCCGAAAACGATTTGGGCGATTTTTCGGTCTATTTCATCTGCTATGCTCTATGGCAGCACTTGGCGGTCTCGTCTGGCATATCTGCCTTCAGCGATCCGCTTCGGCCAGGATACCAGTATTTGTCTCTTGTGGGCTATTGGCATGCACTCATCTCTATCGGTTAGTCCGTATGTTCGTTCTGGGGCATACAGAAGGACTTTTAAAGAAAATATGGGATGACGGAAATATCATGCGGATTCAACTGGGAACTAACAAGCCAGTCCCTGTCTTTCCAGGTTGCTACTTTTACGTTTTCTTCCGTGGCCCGCTTCCTTTTTATGACCTCTTCCATGGTTATGCCATGATGCCAGTATGGGGACAGCCGGACCAATACATGAAAGGTGGAGTGTCGGAGCTAATCTTCTTGCTCACGCGCGCCCATGGCCACCACCGCCGCTCATTGAAATCCATCTTACCAGGAAGCAGGCTCCGGCTCGATGGTCCTTACGGCAAAGACCTCAAGCTTCACACTTTTGAAACTGTTGTACTTACTGCAAAGGGGCTGGGTATCTCAGGCATACTCCCTTTCGCCCTCCACCTGGCTGCTCGAAGGCGACATGACAATAAATTGCGCGATAAGTCTGCAAGGCTACGGGACTCAAGTGAGCCCGTCTTCGGCGACCTTAGTCGGAACGTAGACTTAATTTGGTGGTTGGAACATGACGACCAGGACAGGTGGGTCCAGGATCAACTTCGAATCCTACAGGGAGTCGACGATAAGGTACGTTGATCCAATTGTCAAAACCTTCACTTATTAACAGCCATAAGTTCTTGGTTGTCTGGTGTGTGTACCCTGTGAAGAGGAATCCAGAGCGCAAGCTTCCTTTTAAGAGTGATGAATATTGGTCGAGGAGATATAATTTTGGCTTCGAAGAGTTCTCAAGGGAGCTGCGCCAGGAGGCCCGGTACCCAGGTCGGACCGTGGTTGTTGGTAAGTATTCAGGCGGAAGAGAAATCTGTAGAGCTAACTGCCAAAAGCTTCTGGCGATGATAAATTCGTCAATATAATGCGCGATTTAGTAGTACAAAATACGACATCGAAACGCATTATTAAATTCGCTGATACAGAGTATCATACGCAGCCGGGAGGGTTCAAATCATCATTCTACAACTCCCCAAGCGTACAAGACTCACAGGTAGCCATAAACAGAACTTCTCTCCCTGCGACTGAGGTCGAGATGACAGAAATGGATATTTCTGAACAGCGCGAGTATAAAATAAAGGAAATTGTCTAGCTAGAATAATATATTGTATTTTCTTTTTCTCCTTATTTTATTCTTTTTTCCTTTTTAATAATACAATACTATTTAAGAGAAAATAAAAAGAGAAAAAGAAAAGCGGGGGAAAAAAAAAGTACCTTAGGGTATGTACAGCTTGGCCGCTGTTGTGAAATATGTGTTTACCGTTATTAGAGTTCAGTGGCTAATACAACATGTACAACTGACTTATTGAGATTTGACTTTACTACTGGAAGAGGTCGCTATTAATTATAACGTTGAAGATAGATTTAACCTGGGGCTTGTAATTTAAAGAGGATGATGAACAAACTGGAAAAGAAAAATGAACCTTACGGTATAATATATTATTTATAGCTTAAATCCAACTTTGCCTTCCAGATGGTATAAATCTGCCCAATTCATCACTTAACGCTTGAATTTCCTCCTGTAACCTAAAAGTCTCATTCCCAGTCTCAGATAAATAACAATGGTCTCTTCTGCCAAACGAACAATCCAACCCTTGATCTTCAATAAGCTTCCCTAACTTGTAGGGACAGTTGCTAACGCTCTGCTCTCCAATCAGTTGATCACCAAGTCTAACATCTACCGCGGTTTCCATCGCGTTTATCTGTACTCTGAGGACTTTCAGGAAGGGTTCCCCATTGCGGCAGTGTGCCAATATTGTTGGCGTAACTAAGGTTTCGGCAGTCCATGTGGCTTCCGCCCCACGATAACGTACGTTGGTATTCCTCTGAAACAGGTTCTTGGCGAGAGTTATCATCTCTCCGCCGGGGGGTATGCGACATAAAAGCCGTACTAAGATCGTTTCTGGCGGAGAATAAAGGGCCGGTCGGCTTGCTGCTTCAATATAGAATAAACAAGAGAGCATGCGTTGAGCGACAAAGTGGAGAGACAGTGCATTATACGGTCCACCCATGTAGCGTACAGTAAAATCAGTGTCTCGGCAACGAAAAGCAGGGGACATCCTATATTCCTAATCAGTTCTCCATTTTTGCTTGTCTTCCCTCACATACGTTGTGCATAACTATTAACTTACGCTGAGTATTGCTCAACAGAATAATGGCCTTCAAAAATGAATACCATGTTCGTACCCCTACAGCTAGCCGTTCGTCCCATCCTCCAAGTCAGATTCTTACCAAAAGAAACAAGAGATTGACGCCTGTCAACTTTAGGGTCGCCGAGGTTCTTCAGGTGATATTGACAATCCGACAAGCTCCATCCCTCCAGAAAGATGGTCTGGACAAAGAAAAGTCCTGTTGTGGTGTCAGTATGGGAACAAACGGGAAGACATTCTAGTTCTGACAACATACCGATGCCAGATCCAACTACAAGATCGAAATGTTCCTGCAGAGATAGGGGCAGCCCAATGCTGGATTGTAAATCTTTGAGGAACTTGATCATGGTCCATTTATTAGCAGACGTGCCCCCCAGCTCAAGCACACGGTTGCCACCAGTTGGCGGTTGAAGAAGGATCACTTCTCCATTACGCTTCCCGCACAGAGGACACTTCGTAACTTGTATGTCGGGGCAGGCGGGGGAATCTCGGGTACCACAAATAACGACACAAGCATCGCAAAGCCGGTGCTTGCAACCTAGCGTTATAGAAGCCGACCCAAACACGCAAACGAAACAGACATTACTCGCGGTGCAGTCACGCCAAGCGGACCGGTATCGTTCAATCAATCGAAGGTGAGCAAGAGCTGAAGAACCATTATGTCTTACCATGGAAAACTTTATAAAGTTTTCGCAGACCTTTTCTAGAAATCCATTTCCCAGAAAGCTCTCCGCTTGGCATAGCGCCGACCTGTAGATCTTCTCGAAGGTAAGGTGCGGGGGGAAAACTGAGTTCACAATGTTAGTGGATATGACGACGGGAACAGTGGGTCGGTTGGACAGTTACAATGCATGTCAGGAGGGTGAGCGTCAAGCTCAAGGGCTGACGCTATCACAGTCACATAATCGAGGTCGATATCTTTCGTGGCCGAAACAAAACGAATTAACCTTTCTGCGAGTTGATGTTGCAGAGGGTTTCGAAAGCGAACGGCCTCGTAAAAGTCAATCTGCTGGCCAGTGGACTGCCCGAATTGGAGCACAGCAGTTTGGAAGAAACGCTTGACATGGTCGCTACTAAAGCCATATCCCGCCAGATCTCGAAGGGCGAAGGATTCTTCTGTCTGGCATTGGAATTCTGAGGCAGCTTTCCAGGTTGGCACCAGTCGCAAGCTCTCGAAAGCTGTCTCTCCCTGCATATATATAGGGGAGGCCAGCTTCGTTCGGACGTTATCCGCCCCCCTGGAGGCGGAACCTATTATTCTCGACTGCAAGCGACTTTCAAAAGATTCCATTTGTCTTCTGTTGCGCCAATGATACATGATTATGATTCTCGGTGGGCAGGGGATTGTTGTTAGTCTTGCCCGATGAGCCCAAGATGCGAGAATCTCTATCACTGGTCCCATACCGCCTAGATCATCAACAAATAATAGCACTGTTGAAGCAAACGGAAAAAGCAGTTGCCAATACATGTCAAACGCGAACTGTGATATTTTGTGGGGCGGGCTATCTCGATTTAGAGGGTATTGGAGAGGGTGTAACACCTTTTCTCCATTGTGCCGATATTGCTGAGCACTGTTGAGAGTACTATTGTTATGCAACTCACAGTCCAGAATGAGTGTAGCCAATTGTAATGGTCTTAGGAGAATGCCAGCGTCGACAGGAACTTTATGACTGAGGCCGATAGTTCGATAAAAGTGTCGTTTCTCAACCCCCCCAATGGAGAGGACGATTCTGGGTTGGAAGGCTTGACAGTCAAAGACAGAGTAAGCTGGGCGGTGCTCCACGAGAATGGGAGAAAGCTCCTGCTTCTCGCCCAAACGCACATCAATCCAGTTGTGAGCCGACATTGTTGTGTTTTTCCCAAGTTTCCAAGGCTACAGACAGCGCCTTCATGACTATATGTACATGGCTGTCTCAATCTCTTCACATTTACGAGTCTCTGTTTTCTGTATACATCATATTGTAAGCCCCCCTGTCTCCTGAACTTTAGCGCCGCTGAGAGTTCCCGTAAACTGGGCACCAAGTTCAGGAACCTGAAAGCAGGTATATAATAAAAGGATAAAGAAGGACGCATCATTTTATCGTAAATGACTATACAAACTCGCGTCGTATGCATAGCTAGCATGGAGCTCGTTGGGATCGTCCGCTGTCCAGTTGCTTCGCTGCTGCCATATGGAGGTGGAAGGCAGACTGACCCCAATGTGGTTAGACGACTCGCCACATGTTTCGAAAAAACCGAATGTAAGTGGGAAGATGAGGTCAACTTCATCTGTGGTATCATCACGCATAACGACCTAAGGCAAATACTCATGGTTTTGCAAACCTCCGAAAGGGCACTGAGGCACACAGTCCTTCGGAAGGAATATCCGCTGCTATCGAACTGGCCCATAGCCTGTCTCGACGGTCGACATAGGATTCGTGCTGCTGTGAGGCACAAACCGCAATCTTGGTGGGTGGTGAAACTCCTGTGTGTACAGGGTACCTGGATTGAATTCCCTCTCAAGATAGCGCTCTCCACCACCGATCATCAGCTTATCCAGGACAAGATTGAATCCACATCAAGAGAAGCTTCATACTCTGACGCAGAGATTTACCGATTGCTTCGAAAATACAACCAGAAACATGATGCGCCAAGATTCAAAGAGAGACTTAGTCGACTTTCAGCCCCTAAGCAAATCAGTATGAAAGGCCTACTGAAACGGGAACAGCTTGTCAGAGGTCTGGATGCTCTCTTGAAGTTCCCTGGCATTATAGCAGGCCTACAGCTTGGCAATGTCCATAAGCACCTGGCTCTGCATATTGATGAAAATATTTCCCAGTACTTTTATCACACCCTACGTGTTTGGGAGTTCATCACCGGCGACGACCATCGTATCAACGCAGCAGTTGATATCGAAACCGTCCAGTGCCTACAATTCCGTGCTCCAGTCACCAGCTTCGGAGACCGAGTAGCAATCCACCGTATGTTTGACCAAGGGATCCTCTTCGAGGGGCTGAACCACGATCTGCGCGAGCAAGTTCGGGAACGCGTGTTGTCTATTCAAGTCATTATTCCAAGCATTGAGACTTTCCACGAAAATATGAAATACATATCAATAGGCGCTAGGATATTGAGGAAGTACATAATTGATACCTCCATTCCTTTCCAACCCGAGTCAAACCGGAATAAATTGTCGTTATTCGAGAGCCTAGCAAGTTGCTGGTCAGCGGAGGCACGAATGGTTGAGGTGGAGGATGGCAAAACAGCAATAAGCCCTGGAGTTCCAAGTGTTTGGCTTGCGTACAAAACATTGTTCGTTGCTGCTCTGAGAGCTTTTGCACAATTGTCCTCAGATCACCCGAGGCAAGATGTGAGAGGAGAAACCATGCCCGCTGTGGCAGAAGCGATTCGCATTGCCTCGCTTTCTCAACTCGCGCAGGAAGTCGGATTCACGAATTCTAAGACAACGGATAACCTAACGTCACCGCGTGGTCATCCAACACTTCAACAATATATTCCTTGCAGTGGTCGAGCACCGGATTGGAGGGCAGGTATACCTTTCACCAAGAGCTATTGTCAGGTCCGACTGCAAGCTTTCCATCAAGTGCTGAGCGATCCTGTCTTGCAAGGAGACAAAGTTAGCCCTCTATTTGTATTCCGTGATATTATCAACGCGTTCTTTGAAAAGAATGTGGATGTCAAATATCAAGGGCATGTCGATCTTCCTTCTCTGGATCGGGCGTCTAACACTCTGGAGTCTGAGGTGAATTCCGAGCCAATCCAGGATACTGCGATGGAGGATTCGGATAGAAATCAACATCAAGGCCATATTGATCTTCCTTCCCCGGATCCTCGGGCGTCTAACACTCTGGAGTCTGAGGTAAATTTCGAGCCAATCCAGGATACTGAGATGGATGATTCGGATAGAAACCAACCAGCCGAGATATCAGCGGCACAGCTTGCTCGGCCGCCCATACCCAATGCATTAAAGGCTAAATCTAGACGGATCAAGAAGCATAACAAGAGGATGACCGGGTCGCATGTACCATTTGTACCGGAAGTCCAACAGTCTGCGCAAGTTGAGACAGCCTCAGATGAGCTGATGTACGACCAGGCTTCGTCTGAAGTCCTACCAAGCGATCAACGTGACGAGATCGGGATCCCTGAAACTAGTATTGAGAGACGAGCTTTCCGTGATATCTCACCTTATCGGTTGGAGAACGAACTTCCCCATGGTGAACAGATCAATATCACCGAAAGTCAAGAGTACACTATTGAAAGACAGGATTATCGTGATCCCCGGCCGCTTCACGACTTGGAGATATCGCCAAACGAATTACAGCTGGAAACAAGAGGATCCTCAGGCCATATACAAGACGAGACTTCTCTCCATGACCAGACTATCACCAGGCTGAACCGCCGTAGCCCTGCAAGCGTCTCACTCGAGGTAAACAATCTCGTGGAGATCAACCCGATTGATGAAGCGGCTATACAGCTGGAATCACAGGCAGACTTGTTCGATGACTTAGAGAGTGTTTCTGAGCCAGACGATCAGCAGATCCCTCGAGAACGAGATCAGCGAACTCCCCCACCAATTGATGGTGTAAGAGAGGAACTTACAGATGAACAAACAAAAATCAATTCAACAGCAGGATCGGCAAGGCATACCCCAGATGCCGGAGAGCCCGAGATACTGCCTTCGCGGGTAAGCGGGGAACCCAGATATGAACAAGCAACAATAGGATCAGCAAGGGATACTCCTGAAGAGCCTGAGATAGTGCCTTCACGGGCAAGCGGGGAACCTAGACAAGAACAGGCAACAGTAGGATCAGCAAGGGATACTCCAGATGTCAGAGAGCCCGAGATGCCGCCTTCACGGGCAAGCGGGGAACCTAGACAAGAACAGGAAACAGTAGGATCAGCAAGGTATACTCCAGATTCTGAAGAGCCTGAGACGCTACCTCTTCGAGCTACAGAGCGGGTAGGCAGACCCAAGCGGACCAATGCTCCATCCCTACAACTGGAAGCGGTTGCAGGGAAAAAGAGAAAGCGGGAGACGACGAATTCTATAGATACTACTTCAAGCGTAAGCGTTCCTCCTATCCGAGGGATGCACCCACAAGCTCCAAGGAAGAGAAAAGCTCCAAGGATGTGAGAGAACCTCCTATAATAGAGAACAACGTTGCTGCCGCTATGGTCGACGTGACTGTCAGGTTTCGCCGTCCCCATAAAAGGTGACTAACGTAGTTGTGATTGGTTACCGGTTGTCTGGTAACTTCAGACTAGCTCAGGTGGCTCACACCATCTTTTCTAGTCTACGCATCTCAGATAGAGGCTTTTTTTTTACAGTTGTTGGCGCTAGGTCGATGTGCATGAACGGCACAGTCCAGATAACGCGGCCTCATCACCAGCACTGCTCAAAAGTCCGGTCTATTTGACCCTGGCTGCAACCTGTTGGTCGTTTGTATTACCGCATTATGAGACCATTGCTTATCAAGCAGAGTGGACGCTTTGGGCCGAGAGGGGCTACGCGAGAATAAATGGGTAACGGCAAAAATTTAGCGCAAAGTGCTTGCATGTCTATTTGTACAACAGCCTATCGGATCTGCCGTTCATGCATGGAGCCTGCCATGCGTGTGACCATGCATCCTGTTGAGATCACATGACTGCTACTTCAGCCTTACACCTATCACGTTCGTCGACGTCTGCCATCTCATTCTCCAACTGGCTTGCAAAGCAGGTAAAGAACTTATCCATTCCCTTTTTGATCGTCTCGATAGAGTTACGCACTTCCTCTTCATGAAGGGATCGCTGTGCCTCCATCCTGTCTTCGAGATTGGCAAGGCATGTTTTCAGCTCTCCCATTAGACTGCCTACACGGTCAAGCCCATGCTCCATGCGATCAAGTCGGCGAACGATCTGGCTTTGGAACTCGGAGCTGTCGAATGTCAGTATCTCGCTTGAGTTAGTCGTGCCCTCGCTTACTTCTGGTTGTTGTTCTCCATCTGCTCTGGTCGTAGAACTAGATTTAGTGTGCAAGGCTGAGGGGAACCTGCTCCTGGAGTACCCAGGGATAGCGACGGTACACCCGAGTGAGTCAATGGGGGTGTGTTGAAGACGTTAGGTTCGCTGTATGTGCTGGAATTGTGCAAGGGGACGGCGGTGTTGCTCAGGTCGAAGCTGGAATTCCAAGAGTCAAAGAATCCATTGTTGGCAGGTTGCCTGTCTGGTTGGGCCCAATGGGGGCTTCCGGAAACACCACGGTTCATATTTTGCTGGTTGTTTGAAAACATTGCTAATAATTAATTTGTTGATGGAATGAAGCCGGTCCCTTGACCTTATATGCTTGAGAGGCTGGCTGAATTCAGACGTGATCTTCTGCATGTGCGAGTTTGTGTGTGTCTGTGTGTCAAGGGACAACCACAATGTTGTTATAACCAGCCGAGAAGGCCCTCCTTCGTAAGCGCCGCCCTATTCTTGTTTCTGAATTTCAACAGCGGCTAACGTTTTAAGTTCCGGCTTTCTGTTTACTGTAAAATGCGATGAGCACGAAGTCAGGCATCATTATATAAGAACCCATCAATAGACCGTCTAGATACATTCACCAACCACTCAGTGCAAAAATGAGAATTCTTATCTTACTGACTGTCTTTTTCCACTATGCCATGACCATGGCGAGCTTCCCTTCCATTTGTCTCTACAACCCGGTTGAAATGGAAGCCGGGATATCTCTGGTAACCATGAGGTAGCATGCGCCCCCAGCAGGATTTGCACACTTTTCTGACTTTCTAGGATAACAAATCCTGACTTAGCGTCATGTTCTGCGTCCCTCTATTTTGAGAACCCAAACTATCTCCCCATCAGATACAATTTTGGGCTCATGACCTGCTCCAATGCGGCGCTAGTTAGCTTCCCGGTCCCCCTCAACGCTCCATCCGGGGGGGCGTACATTCTATGGTAGGGCATGAACAATGTTTCCAAGCCCTGCAAGAGACTTACGACTTCGTTTAGGCAATGCGGTGGTGAATCACCAACATGCATTCGCGCCAGCATATCCGGTGGCCACCCAGGTATTAATCTCGATATCGGACCACTGAGCTTCGCTTGTGAGAATGATTCGATCGACATCTATCCAAGCGCAGCGCTTCTGGATATCCCGAAGCTTCACACGAGACCGTATTCTGCAAGTGTTGTCACAAAGTTTATCACACGGACAATAGAGGAGTCAATAAGTCAAACTGTCCAAGTGATCACTGTGACCGATACAGTAGTAGTGGAGGACAAGGAGGAGGAGACTCGTTTCGTCTACCCGACTTTTACACCCAACCCTTTCTGGCCTCTCATATCTCAGGGCACTGGTTCTGCGACTCCCACTGCCACCCCGACTCCAAGCAAGGTAGACATCGGTACAGTGGGTACAGTTGGTCCTAGAGCAACCATGGGTGAGTCGAAGCCCAACATCATGTCTCACAGAACTTACTCTCTTTCTCAGTACACTCAAAGATGAGCTTCGTTGAAGTAACTAATGCAGCTGGTACACTGGGTTGCTTTATATCATATGTTACTGGTTTTGCTATCCTTATGATTTATCTTTGAAACTGTCTCATTGATGCATCAGATCCAACTTCCAGGTCCTGGTCGACTTGTGAATTATGCGTTGTTTTGGTAAACTAGTTACTCAGTTACGGGTCGAAATACATGCGCATCTTGTTCACTGCTCAGATCCTCGCGCCCTCATTTTCCATGAATGATTATCCGGACTCATTGCCTTCGGGGTTGCGGGACTAAAGGATACTCTTCGGTAGGTCTGCCATCGGGGTTAACACAAAACACGTCTCGATAGAGGGAGCGTACCTTTTTGATGGACGACATTCGAGTGTCGAGCGCATAAAGTCTCTCTCTTAACTCGGAGGCTAGCCTTTCTGCAGAGTGTTGACAGTTACAATACTCAGCTGAGCGGTTGCAATCGCATGTAAATTTTATAGCAGGAAACATAGTGCCATTAAAGACCTGAGAGACAGAGCTGCCGCGACGAGAAGAAGGAGGATTTATATCTGTATTTACTACTGCCAGAAGTTATATATAAATCACTCTGTTCACTGCTCCCCTCCCACACCTAGTCACTAGACGCATTCTCCTCTTCCGTGGATTTCCATGGTGCTGCAGGTGCGAATGGGGTGTCTGGTGCACAAGGCTCCTTCTCGGTGCTGGGCGAGACCTAAGGAGATTTTAGTATTTACTCTCCACTAAATGCAATTATACCTACTTGTTTGTTCACGCTCCTCAGGAGCCTTAGGTTATCGTCAACTAGATACGATATTTCCTCTGTCATTTCGAAAGTTCTTGCTTGGATGTTCTTGAGATGACTCTCCAGTTGACGAAGCGAGTCCAGCATTGCGTACAGCCCCTCTTGATAGGATAGCATCAGGTTCTTAGTATCTTGAGCGATCTGGTTGTTCATTATAGTTTTGAATACAATAGTAGTAGGAAGTGAAGATGAGGACTGGAGTAAAGGAGACCGACATAATGTCGCTCTTTATGTGAAAAGCGAACTTGAGGCCCACACCACCTAAAGGCAAGAAGGTGTCTACGGCACTGCTCCTACTGGATAGATTTGCCGTTATAATGTGACGAGATATGCTTTGAAGCGCCCGGATAAGATTTCCGTGAGAACATGGGTAGGGTAGCGCGCCATCAAGTCTGGACGTATATTTATACTGACCTTCCGGCACATAGGCAATCTCCTTCCGGTCTTTCTCTATAAGCGAAAGTCCTCTCGAACCAAAATGTCCATGCCAACCTCAGGGGGTAGTACCCCTCACACACCTTCATCTACAGCTGAAGAGAAATGCGGAATGATCGATCCACGTTGGAAGCGTCCTTTGGTTGTCCTCTTCCAACGAAAAGAGCACCCGGAGATTGACACCCGCGAAGCGGCTTCTTTTATTGAGGACGTCAAAAACACTGTCCACTATCTCACCGAGAGAATGTTAGAGATGGAAAAAAGGATTGAGGCTATTGAAGAGGGTCAGTAACTATTGATGTCCTGATTGAACAATAGCTGATTTGGTTAAGCCCACCAGGTTTACGTTCCAGAAACTTCGCAGATGGATGGGACTGGAGCTATATAAGGCTACACATCGATTTGTGTCTACAAATCCTTAGTTTTATTCAATCTTCGTTCTATCCTGTCGATAGACTTTGCTGAACATGTTAGCTGAGTGTGCTAAAATGGAGCGGTGTTACTTTACAATCTTGGTTATCCGCTGCAACCCAAAGCTCTTCCATCCAGTTGTCAAATTCCTTCCACGAGATCTTGTCCTGTTCATAGGCACTCAGCAGGTCTTGAGAAAGGATCTTAGCCCTCCCCTGCAGTGCTTTTCTCCCTTTGAATGGTTTCCATGCCCTAATATTGTGGCGTATTTGACTCCAGCAAGCTCCAAGTTCCATGGTTAGCAGTATGCTAGTAGAGAAAGAAAAGCACTTCGCGCTGGAAGGCTGCAGCACTTATAGATTTTTTTGCAAATAGTACTATTGGCACCCGGGGACCGAACCATGGGCAGGGGACCGAAGCATGGGCAGGGGACCGAAGCATGAGCAGGTAACGGAAGCAGGGGACCGAAGCACGGGCAGGTAACATAGACGAGAACAAATAATAGCAAGCTGATCAGATACAAATTGACAACCAGGAAAAATCTATAAAAGACAATGCTTGCCGACATAGTTCATTATTCTAAAAAGAACTTTATATCATAACATTGACACTTGACCCTAAATCAATCATGCTGCCTCTTCGAAAGCTCATCCATCTATGGAGCAATGATCGCTTTGTCCCTGGGGGGCATCCTGTTACTCATGCTCTACCTACCAGCGATGAGGAAAGGAAACAAAGAGTCCTAGACATGAATCAAGATAGTACGATTGTTCAAGATTTCCGAGATGGCATCGCCATACTAAGCAATGCCATCGAGGGGCTTGAAACAACTCGAAGATTCAACCAAGACCCAGATTCGTTTCGTGGTCAGACTCAGGAGGTCCTCATGAGCCATGACTACCTGCTGCTCGCTCATATACTTCGCCTTGTCTTTCCTGAAGGAATGATGAGTGAACTTCGGCCACGAAAACGGGCTCTGGATGAGGGAGACAGCTTCGATGGCCTCGAAGGGAAAAGACGGAACACAGAACACAGAAGCTTTCTGACCCCAAAGGGCCCTAGCCAAAGTATGAAACAAGAACATGCCGGCTTCTTTGCACCGCAAAAAGAACCGAGACAGAAACAGGTATTCGGTTCCTCGGGTTTCAGCACTCGGTCCTCAACGCCTACAGGTGGGCTTTTCAGGAGTTTCAGAGGGAGCCAGGAACCACCTGGTACTGTTTTTGGCTCGTCCGGCTTCAATACTCCAACACCTTCAGTTGGTTTTTTCAGGAGCCTCAGGGGGAGTCAGGAACCACCTGGCACTGTTTTTGGCTCGTCCGGCTT
>JAALXH010000109.1:0-23356 GCA_012977735.1 Fusarium tanahbumbuense | reverse complement strand
CGCCTTACGCTTTTCAACAGCTCCAGACATATTGCTGTTGGCCCAACGGTCTGTATTGTGTTAGTTTGTGGAAAGCTTAAAGTAATGGGTTAAATAGCTTACTCTTCATGGAGGCAGACATCTTCTCGGACTTGGTCATCGACTTGTAGTCCTTGGGAGTATCATCGTTGTCATCAGCCGGACCAGGGGTAGGGGTAGGGGTAGCTGGGGCAGGCGGTGGAGGAGGGGGAGGAGGTGCCGGCGTTGCTTGCGGCGTGCCTCCATTCTTGGTATCCTGGCCAGACCTGACAACCTTGATCTTCTGGATCTTGCGGCTGTTGATAGGTTGTGCTGATTCGGTAGATGGAACAGGTGTTGATGCAGTCGATGGAATCTCGGCAACAGTGGTACCGCCGCTTGTTCGCTTGCCTCTCTTCTTTGGTGGTGCCTGGGCTGACTCTTCAGTTTCGTCAGGATCGTCTCGGAAACGCTTCTGTCTTTTAGGTCGGAAAGAATAGGACGACTCGACAGTCTGAGAAGATTCCTCAGAGCAGGCAGTAGTCGGGCGCGAATCACCATTGTCGACAATCTCCATCTCGGGCGTGGCCTCGAAATAACCGCTGGGAAGTTTGAGGGTGACGAGATGGCGTCGGACTGTTGGTTTCTCTTCCTTTTCTTTCTCGTTCTCTTCTGGCTCCTCCATAACCTCTTCTTCCTCTTCTTGGGGTTCTTCATCGACAAACTCATTGGGATCTGCCTCCTTGTACTTGACAGCAGGTCTGGCACGGCCCCGGCGAGTGGGTTTTTGAGGCGATTCTTGAACTGCTTCCTCGGTATCTGGGGTCGGCACGGCCTCCTCCTCTTGCACAGTGTTCTTGCTACGAGTGCCACGCTTGCGTCTGGTCTTAGGACCTTCACCATCCGAGGCAACCTCGCTGGTGAAGCTGACTGCAAGATTGGTCTGCGGTTCATCCTCGGCGTTGGCATTCTTGCGTCGACGACCAGTGGCTCGAGTGGTGGGCACAGGCGTCGAGCTCCTGCTGACATCCTGTGTCGTGGGATCGAAAAGCTGGACGGGCTTTCGTTGGCGCTTGCCGACCACCTCCTCTCCCTCTGTGGCCTTGGCAGTCTGTCTAGGCTGGTTTCGCAAAGATCGACCGCGAGTCATGACTCCGACTTGTTGTGTCTCGGGGTTCTGTTTGCCTATCTTTGAAGGATGAGGATCATACTCAAAGCCGTAAGTAGCGGCCATGATGCGGTCCTGTCCTTGGAGATATCGAGTCTCGGTAAGACCTTCCTTTTCACGCGACTTGTAGCCCTTGACGGCGAATTCAGGCTCCTCGTAGTTGATACCATGTTGATGAAGATTGCGAGTACGAGCTTCATATTTGGAATCAGCCGCTCGTCTACGAAGAGAGTTCTCATAGTCGTCGACAATTGCGCCTTGTTCAGTCCACTCGTCCTGCCACTGAACCATAGAGACATTGACGGCTTCGAGAAGTTCGTAAAGTTCTTCAGTGGACATATCTTCATAATTCTCGAGAACCGAGACGTACTCTTCGGGGTCTCTTAGTTTTCGGTATTTGTAGTATCGAGTGCGCTCCGACAACTCTTGAGACTCATCAGCCTCATCACCATCCTCACCAGCAGGAGCAGGCGAATTGAGGGCGGTTGGATCTGCTGAATCTGGGACAGGAGAGCCGCGAGTAGGAGTGTTGAGTGCAGGCGTGGGAGCTTCGAGTCCTGCATCATCTTGGTCATCGACCATAGGCTCCATGTCGGCGTCTCGATCGGCATCCTTTCCTTCTGGGGTCACATCATCATTGCCGTCTTCATTACCCTTCTTTTCCGGATACATCGTGAACTCGCCTTCGACATAAGGCTTAAGATGAGACCAGCGCCCGACCGGGGTAGGTTGTGGCATAAACTCCAGGGGAACTCGAGGAGCGACAGGCTTCTGAGGACTAGGTTTTGTCTCGGAAGGCGCAGAAGACGCTGGGGTCTCGATAGTCTCAGCGGGAGGGGGTGTAGGAGCTTTCAGTTCGATAGGACTCGAAACAATGGCTGGTTCCTCTTGAGTGATGTGATTTTGAGGTGAATCTGGGACCTGCGGCTCATCTGCAGTGACTGGCACCTCAACTGGTTCTAGTTCTTTGTCCTCGTTGTTCTCTTCAACAACCTCTTTGTTCGCGTTCTCAGTCTCAGTTTGGTGGTCGTTACTCAACTCCACAGACATGCGGATTTCATCAGTATCAGCGTTTGGAGAGGGAATGATGGTTTCCTGAGGTAGTTGTTCGTCTTCCTGAGCTGGTGATGGCGACCGTAGTTTAGCGGGCGACTTTGGTGGTGACGAGGGGATTGTATTTGATGGCAACGGTGATGGCAAATCTACAGGCCCAAGTGCTGATGGAGATGTAGGTTCAGGTGAAGGCGTAGAAACTTTGTCTTGCGCGGCTGGAGTATCAACGGCAGCGGCATCAGTCATTTCGATATCTTGAGGAACATTCTCCTCTAGAAGAGGATCTATATCCATCTTGTCCATTTTGTCTTCTTGGTGCTGCTCCGGTAGCTGGGTAGGTGGTTCCGGTATTTGCTCTTGTTCAGCTTGTTCAACGATTGGTTGGTGAGGTTCTTCCTTTTCTTCGATGATAGTTGCGGTGCTGCTGGTGAGGGATTCGGGTTCTGGGTTAAGTTGCGAAGTAGGTTCAGCAGGAGGAAGCTCGCTAATGATATTTGCAGGCTCTGGCTGGGATGCGGGAACAATAGGTGAATGAATAGATTCACTCTGATTGTTCTCATCGGCTGTAATAGGCAATTGTGCTATTGTCGGTGCCAACTCTGGCGCTGACACTGACACTGCCGCGGGCTCTGCCTCCTCCGCTTTAATGCTGATATCTGGCACTGTCAGTGCAGTGGCACTAGCAGCTGGCTCAGGTTTTGTACTTGGCACCGCCGTTTCCAAAGGAGTTAATGGATAATCAGCTTCCAGTGTAGTCGAAGGCTGTTGGTAATTATAAGTTGCTGGCTCAGGTTCCGCGTTAGGAAAGTTTTCGGCTTGCGGCTCTGCAGGCTGAGATACAAGTTCCTCGATAGAGTTGCTTATATGTTCCACAGCAGGATAAGGTTTTTCTGAGAGAACTTGATTGACTTCAGAACTTGAGGCAGCATTTTCTGTTGAAGGTCCAATTTGAAACCCGTTATATAATTGCGGTGCCGGTAGCTCATTTTTTGTCGACTCATTTTGGGGCGACTTTTGGGGTGAGGTTTTCGGTGACATTTTGGATTGGGGGGATGAGTTATTTGAATCAGCACCATCTCTGATCTCAGAATCGTCAACATCTGAGTAGTATGCACCAACTTCGATGGTGTCTTGGACTTCGTTATCGTCATCCTGCAAAGCAGCCTGATGAAACGCTTTCAGGTCACTAGATTTGCGTGTCGGATTCCTCCGTCGGCTTGACGGAGTGTCGGCACCCATAGAGGCGCCTCTTCTCTTTGAGTCGTTGTTGTAAAAGTCATCCGTGTCAAAATTGATTTCTGACCTTCGCTTCTTACCGCGTGCTGAAGATGTCGAGTTGGGGACAACGACATCATCGTCAATGTGCTCAAAGGTGTAATCCACACGAGCACGCTTACGGAGACTGTGTCCGCCCTTTTTTGGGCCATGCTCACCCTCATCTTGCATTGGGAAATTATCCATAGTAGTAGATCGCCTCTTGGGATTTGAGTTACGACTACTACTTGGAGGTGAGAAAGTGAAAGCGTGTTGAAGGGGTTTGGTAGAGCGACGACCACCAGGAGTGGTATTAGTCTGAGCGACAACAGGGCTCGTGATTGGGTTAAAGTCAAAGGAAGCCTCTGAAGTAGAGGTAGGAGAAGCAGAAGCTCCTAAAGGGCGGCGACGTTGAGGCATCCGGCGCGAGCGGTCCATTGTCAGTCAAGACGGTACAAGACAAGACAGAACAGAGAGGACAGGCTCTGAGGTGAGGCTGGGATGTTACAGCAAGGACGTGTAGCGACCAGCCAGGCCCGCGAGAGGCGTCATGCGAGTGAGTCCACAGGCACAGGCAACTTAGTGCGCAGTGTTAAGTGGTCAACAAATATCTGCAAGATGAGCAGAAATTGATGACCAGCAGTGAAAGGAAAAAGGGTAAGGGAGGATGAGGCTCAAAGTGCGTGGATATGAATGATTGAGATGAGCGTGTCGGATGGAGTAAGAGAAACAAGCCAGGGCAGAGAAAGAATTTTGAAGTACAGGGAACTGGCGGCAATAGGTACAGTACCTATTTGCAAAAGCGCAAGAAAAGAGCAAGAGGCCAATGTAAAAGAAAAACAAAGGCGTCTAATAACACTGTAGCCAGAATTAATCAACTTCTACTGCCCTTGATCTTGTGGCGCTGCGATGGTTTAACCAAGAGTTGCCAATATACGACTGAAGTCGCGGGTGAGTGATGAAGACAGTCAGTCTCCTTTTGGCTCTGATGTTGGTCTCTGTCGATTTTCTCGAGGTGTCGTGGTCCGAATAAGCCAGCCAAGGCTAGACCAGACCCGCCTGGGGCCTTGCTGTTAGTGGCATCCTGGCCACTAAAGGCCACTCTCTCACAAGGCTCAGGGACCTGGGAAACCACCGGTACGTATCATCCCCAGCAACCCCTTCTCCGGGGTTCGCCCAGGCCAATCAGAAACAACAGATGCTGCGGAACTATAGGACGCTAGTACAACTCGGGAATGAGCATGACATTGTCGTCTGCTGTAAATCACTGCGTGTTAGTGGCTGTTTGGCTGTGTAAGTCACAGGAGAGCCAATGACTGTACTTTCTGAGTACTTGGGCTGAGTTCCAGGTGAGGCTTCCCACACGCAGAGTCATGCGTCCTTGGTGGGTAGCCATAAAGTACATGTTTCAGTACATCAGTCATTACATCTTGATACACTCGAAATAGGAGGCATTCCAAGGAACGTAATGATATCATTAATAGGTAGTTGTAGTTACCGAATTTATTAAATTAATACCGGGCATTTATTGATTGAAGATGTTCCTGTGTTGTAACCCATTTCTCCATACCTGTATGCTGGTGATGTAACTGTGGCTATCTGTTGGAAACCGCACGTGTTAGATGTTCCTGCCTTCCCGGCGTCCATGGACCCTTGCAGCTGTCCCGGAGCTCCAACCATCTCCTTAGATTTCCTCACCCATTTGCGCCAGACAACCTTCTTTCAACCCCCGCCTTCGACAGACTATCACCACGAAAACCTTCAGTAGCCCCAGGACCATTTACGAATCGACACGGTTTTGTCCACTTTGGTAGATACAATTCGTAACCATGGCGTCAAAAAAGACCAAGCCCACCGCTGGCGACGATGTCGACGAGCTCTTCTCTGGCCTTGACCTTGAAAAGAAGCCCAAGAAGACCACCAAGGCCAAGCCTACTTCTGCTGCATCAAAGGCAATTGCCGACCAGGACATTCTAGCCGACCTTGAATCAGAGCTGGCCGAGCAGCCTTCACGACCTCATACCCCTCGAATCAAGGATGCTACCCGCCGTTCCACAGCAACACCTCCCGCCGGTGACCCCCGCAAATCAACAGACAGCGCACGCAGCTTGAAAGCTACCTTTACACCGAGCGCCACGAGCTCAGAGCTTCTTGAGAATGAAAAGAAGCCGACTGCCGAACCTGTCCAGGATGCTACTCCCCAGGCCTCTGGTGGGGGATGGTGGGGTGGCATTCTGTCCACGGCCAGTGCTGCCATGAAGCAAGCTGAAGCCGCTGTCACCCAGATCCAGCAAAATGAGGAAGCCAAGAAGTGGGCGGAGCAGGTCAAGGGAATTAGGGGACTGGACGTCAACACCTTGAGAAACTACGGTATGTCCAACGAAGATCGATCGTGGGTCTAAACTAATTGAGATTTTAGGTGACGAACTTCGACACCGCGCTCTCCCTACATTTACCAACATCCTCCACACTCTTGCGCCTCCCATTAGCTCCCACGAGCGTCTTATTATTCACATCACCCACGATATTGTCGGCTACCCATCTCTCGATCCTCTGGTTCATAACGTGTTTGGCCATGTGATGGCACAGGTTGAGGGCGGTGATCTCTTGGTTATCCAGCGTGGACAGGAAAGCCAGTCTCGACGTAGTACTGATAGTTCTGCTGGATGGCATGACGGACCTTGGTGGAGACAAAGCGACACTGCTCGCGAGTTGGGCTTGGTAAATGGAATGCCAGAGGGAACCAAGCTTTGCCGCGCCAACGCCGAATCGCATGCGAACGAATACTTCTCCGCCAACGGTGGTGTAGAGGCAGCCAAGCACAAGGCCACAGAAGACGTCAGCGAAACAAACCCTGTTCGAACATCCGATCTGTTCTTAGCCATCCAGGCAATTGCTATGGATTCCGATGAAACCCTGTTTGCTCGCACTGCTTCTGCAGAGAAGGAGAGGGAATCCGATGTCGAGGACCAGGAGGACGACGAGGAGCTTATCTGCTTCGCAGTATTCATCTTGGACCCTGTCCACGATATCGAGTTTTATACCGTCAGCCAGTCTATTCCTGCTCGATGGGTTCAGTGGCTGGACACCCCTGCTCCTCTCACCCCTCATTCTGGCGAGGAAGGCGAGGCTTTGGATGCCAACATCCCAGACGAGATCAGGGATATCATTGAGAGCGGCGGTGTTGATCCTCGAGAGTGGGTGGCCGAGTGGCTTGAGGAGCTTCTGAACCTCTCTATTGGCACTGTCGCTCAGCGATATGTTGCCCGTCGCATGGGTGTTGGTGAAGGCGGTCTCGGAAGGGGCAAGAAGAAGATGGAAGAGCTTGTGCAAGACAATGCTGGAGAGGCTGCCCGTGCTGGAGTCATTTAAACGATATAAAGACGATAAGATATGAATGTGTTATGCCACAAGGTAGGTTGGGCGTTCGGGTTTGCGTCTAGTAAATGTGCCTCCTGGACTTGAAAAGGTCCAGGTATATGAATAACGTGTATTCTTATCATGCAGTTTTAGGACTGAATTGGAAACCAAACTGTCTTTGATATGTAAAAACCAGTTTATAAGTGGACTCGCAACTACCGTAAGCTGTATGACAATAAGCGATTAGCCATTATATTATATACCATCTTAGGCTAGTAGATCTATGTGTGACCACTTCTATGTACCGTGCCGGCCTTTTTCAGTTCGCCTCTGGCTTCCCTTGTGGCACTCTCCAAATCAACCTGCTTCAAGGGCCGGTATTCGGGATCCCACATCTGTTCCTTGATCCACTCCTCCAGATCGTCCTCATCGTCAGGGATACCTTCTTGTGTAGCCTCACCATCCTTGACAGCAGCTTGTATCACATTGCGGGCAATTCTCACACTTACATCCCGCACTGAACTAACGTCTGGTACAAGAGGAGCTGTCGAGTCTTTGAGGATAGGGCTTAGAGAAGAGACGCCTTCTACGGCTGCGACGAGCATGCGATCGGTTAAATGCTTGGCGCGGGAGAGAACGCAGCCGAGACCGATGCCGGGGAAGACGACTGAGTTGTTACACTCGCCGACGTTGATGGTAATTTCTTCGCCGTTCTTACCCCATGGACCCTTAACGGCTGGGAAGGGTGAGCCAGTGGCTACAAGAGCCTTTCCATCGGTCCATTTCAGGATATCTTCGGGCTTGGCCTCGTGAAGACGCGTTGGGTTGGACAGAGGCAGGATAATAGGACGTTCGTGGTGCTCTGCCATGGCACGGATGATATCTTCGGTAAAGGCTCCGGCTTTGGTAGATGTGCCGATGAGGACGTTTGGACGAACTTCTTTGACAACGGAGAGTAAATCGGTATCCTTGTCTTTCCACTCCGAAACGTCCTTGGTATACATCTTTTGCGAATCAGTGACGTCTTCAGTTTCCGAGGTGAGAAGACCGGGCTTGTCGATCAACCTGATTCTAGTAAGTATATATCTTTCATGTGTTTCTGGAAGGCCTTACCAGATCTGCTTTGCTGCATCCTCGTGGCTCATGTTTCCCTCTGTAGCGATAGCATCGCGAACTTGATCTGCGATACCAAGACCGGCACTGCCCGATCCAAAGACTACCATGCGCAGATCCTTGAGCTCTTGCTTGCTGGCTTGTAGGCCGGACATGATGGCGGCGAGAGTCACGCAACCCGTTCCTTGAACGTCATCGTTGAAGCAAGCAAAGTCCGGACGATAACGTTCCAAAATTTTCCTCGCTATATGCAAGTCAGTGTTGTACTATCGATCTCAGTATGGGTGGCTTACCGTTGCTAAGACCAAAGTCTTCGAAGTGGATATAAGCGTTCGGGTAGAGCTTTCTGGCGGATTGAACGAACTTGTCGACAAACTTAGCATACTCTTCACCGCGAACACGGTTCTTCTTCAAGCCGAGATACAATTCATCGTCAAGAAGCTCTTTATTGTCTGTACCGCAGTCTAGAACCACAGGAAGTGTTCTGTTAGGATGGACACCTGCGCAGAGCGTTGTGAGGACCAGCTTGGCGACAGAGATTAAGATACCGCCGACGCCTTGGTCACCGATGCCAAGGATTTCCTCTCCATCTGTTGATCTATTAGCTTTGCTCAGGTTTTGTGATGAGGTGAATAACTGACCAGATACCACGATGTAGTCAATGTCCTCTGCGTTGCCCCATTGTCCAAGGTCCTGCTCTACATGATCGGGATCTTCAATGTTGAGGTAACAGCCTTCCGGGCGTCGAAACAGTCGCGAGTAGTTCTGAATAGCATCGCCTTCCGTTGGAGTATATACTATGCTCATCATCTCTTCAAGATGAAGCTGAAGTAGCTATACCGGACAGTTAGTAGACACCACGATACAATTGTTGCAACTTACCTTGTAATAGAGAATTTCATTTTGGTCCTTGAGTGAAGTCAAGAAAGTATTCTTGGCCAAATTATCAGGTTGAGATGAATACTGCTCATAGGCACGCTTGCACTGCTGATCGAGTGTCTGAACACCCTGAGGCAGTAAGCCTGTAAGATTGAATGTGCGACGCTCATCCGGAGGAAATGCAGAGCCTTTGTTCAGATAAGGCGTATTCAAGAGCGATGTACCACTAAGCGCACAGTTGATAGGACCGCTCGTGCTCAGGGGTAGATTATCATATTTGTGCTTGGATTTAGTCTTGGTGGTTGTAGACTGTGATTTCCCAGCCTGGGAAGCGTAGTATCGCATTGGCAATAACGACGATGAACAGAGCCGATAGACACGAGAAGACGAAGGTTTCGTTAATTTGAGCATGACGATTATTTATTTGATGCAAAGCACCAGTAATTAATATGAAGTAATAGAGACTGCAGTCTAGTAATCTTTGGAAGTCTTAAGAATTCATGATCGGGCCTTCGGATACAGCAGACAATGACGTCGTCGAGATTTCATAGACACAAATCCACTCTGACGAAACGAAACCTTGATACATTAACACGTGGAAAACCGATGATGATATTATGTAAATTCAGAATACTATAAAATACTATAATAAGAAATGTCGGTGCTCCTGGAGCCTCGCCCGTGTAGAAATTGAGACAACGTTAGCCACAGAAGTGACCAACAAAGACGAGACGGACGCGGACTATGATGGCCCTTGTTCTTCTAGCAACTACGACCGGAAAAAAGGAGACGAATCTCCTCTTTTTCAATCGTTAAATCGACCTTCAGACTACTTCGCAAAGACAACACAAAACGTGACGTCGGAGGAAGACCCTCCCGTGAGGGAGGACTCGTAGGAAACAGAGTGACTGAAGGAAGAACGCTGCGGAAAATGATTGTAATGAAAAGAATACCCGATGCCTTTGACTCAATAGCACATATTATTTTTACTTGTTCCTGCCATTATTCCTTTGTTATATCTCATAGAAAACGAAGCGTCGCTTTGTTTTCTTCAAAATAGAACAAAGGAATAACCCCAGGAACAAACGAGAAGAACCTCTGCTGTTAAATCAAGGTCGGATTGTTAATTCTCATATTAAAGATCGCGTCTTTGAGCTTGTTGCTCGACTCGAGAGACTGTTTGTATGTTGAGGTGAAAGAGATGCACAAAGAAAATTTCACGCGACGGGTTTTGGAGGTGGAGCTATTCCGAATTAAAAGATCCACCGGTTGGCGGGCCACAAAACCCAACCACCCGGTGCTGACCAGTTTGAATCGCTATTGGTCCATCAAATTACACCGAAAACTTCATGTCTGGGCACGCGATATACCCTACAGCTGCAAAATGATCAGAATGTTTTCGCGTTGACTTATCTACCAGATGTGAACTCGCAGACTACTTACAGTGAGGAGATTAGAACTTAACTGTATTGTCTTAAACGGAGTATAACAGCCAGACTGTTGGCATAAAGGTTTTGGCGTTGCCGTTATACGCGAATGAAGCAAGTTTAAAGCACGAGCTTGTCCACGATCAACAAGTACAAATCTAACCCTCACCACGACTGAGTGAATTGCCTTCACACACAATTACATCGCGCTGCACGTTCTCTATACATGCTGATACTGAATTTACCATTCTATAGCCTAGTACAAGATATCACCTCACGGCATGAGTATGCTGTTTTGAAGATTCGAGATATAAGTGGAATAACCAATGATACCGCACGAGTGACAATAGGAAAAAGTCGACAGGGTTTTGGCACTTTATATGGGAACAGCAAGCAACAATTTATAATGTAACATAGTACTGATCAAGTCGTTTTTACACTTAGAGTCTTGGTAGACAGTCATAGCCTGGCATCACATCCCAGATAGCTAAAGGCAAACATTCACAAGACACGAGCCCATATAGTTTATGATAAACGATCGTCATCTCAAATTGCGCAACATGTTATGTACGGTTGTATGTACGGTTTCCCTTGTAAGCAGGGTAGCTTGAATCGAAGTTTGCCGATCCTAATCCTTCACATCCTTGTTCTCATACTCATCATCATCACAAGTGTTCCCACTTGTCCAAATCCTTCTCCTTCTTCGCAATCGAAGACATTCTTGTCTCTTTTGCAAACCTGGCAGGCACTTACTGCTGGCCGTTGCCGTTGTTACCAATCAGGTTGGGGGAGCTGCGGAGGTTGCCGGTGATCTTGCCAGAGGTGGCAGTGGAGATGAGCCAGTTGGTAACACCAGCGACACCAGAGACACCCTCGACAGAGATACCGTAGAGAGCGAGACCAGCAATGTGGGGAGTAGCCATGGAGGTACCGCTGATGCTGTTGGAGGCGGTGTTGCTGGTGTACCAGGCAGAGAGAACGTTGGAGCCAGGGCCGAAGATGTCGAGGACGGGGCCCCAGTTGGAGTAGGAAGCAATAGCCCAGTTGCTGTCAATAGCACCGACAGTGATAGCGCTAGGCGCAGAAGCAGGAGAAACGTTGGCGGCGTTTTGGTTCTCGTTACCAGCAGCAATGGTAGAGAGAACACCGGAGCGGGCAGCAGACTCAACAGCGTTGTTGAAAGCAGCAGAGTAACCACCACCAAGAGACATGCTGACGACGGCGACTCGGGTTCGGCTCTTGGAGATGATATCGTTGGCAGCCCAGTTGAAGCCAGCGAGGATGATGGAAGTGCTGGAGGAGCTGCCCTGGAAAACCTTGACAGCCTGGATGGTGGCCTTCTTAGCAACACCGTAGGTCTTACCAGCGATGGTACCGGCGACGTGAGTTCCGTGACCGTTGGTATCGGCGTTCTGGCCGCTGAAGGCAGTGTAGACAGCCTGAGCACGGCCCTCGAAGTCGCTGTGAGTGGCTCGGATACCGGTGTCAACGACATAGGCGTAGGTGCCCTGGCCAGCATTGGTATCGTAGATGTAGGTGGTAGATCCCCTGGTTCGGTGAGAGACCGTTCCAAGTCCCCAGGGAGCGCCAGTCTGGCTGGTCAAGGCACGCTTGGAGAGAGAAACATCCTCCTCGGCCTCATCGACAAAGTTGATGGTCCAGACACGGTCCTGCTCGACCTCGGCGACCTGTGTCATTGTCAGCATGGCCTAGAATAGAACGAAATGGGGTTACTTACATCAGGACTCTTCTTGATCTCATCGATAGTGCTCTTGTCGAAAGAACCAGCATAGCCTGAGAAGCCATACTTGCCCTTGTAGGTGCGCTCAACACCCTTCTCAGCACGCTCGTTCAGTCCACGCTTGTGAACATCTCCGACCCAGCTAAGATGGCTCTCAAGCTTGGCGGCAGCGATGTCAGACTTGAGGGTGACGATGTACTTGCCGGGGATGACCTCAGTAGAGTCAACCTTGGCAGTGGGAGCAGCGTTGGCGAGGCCGAGAAGGCTGGTCGCAGCGACGGCGAAGTTCTTGAAGTTAACCATTGTGAAAAGACAGAGGCAGAGGCAAGTGTAAGGCTTGGAGTGTTGATGAGGATGAGGATGATGAGGATAGTCGATCGAAGGAGGGAGATCATGGGAGCTTATATAGTTGTCGATCCACCTTGGTGCACGGCTTCGCCTTCAGCGATATTAGCATCGAGATCCATCATGACTGCAACAACAGAGTATCTTGCCTCTATTCTCAGACATGCTGCATCCAAGACACAATCGAAGGGATGAAATTCATCAACTTCCTTTTGCGGAAGAGAGTGAATGCTTCACACAGTGTCCCATCGTTGTCTTTGGCGGGACCCAACGCAAAAAGGAAGGCGAGTCGTGGTGTATCGAGGCGGCATGGGGCCTGGGAGGCAACGCAGGATGGCATACGATGCAAAAGTCCTCGAGGAATGCAAGAAGCTGGTCGTTAGACCGGGTCTCAAGCACGACCTGCATGCATGGGGCCTCTCACCAGAACGGATGTCGTGATGATAAAGCCTTGAAGACAATAACAGAGTCGTTCTAATGTGCAGCACATCGTTTGATACAACCATCGACGAGTATCAAAGTTTAACAGGGTTCATTGACATGTGACGAAACTGGACAACAGACTGGACGAAATCTCTGTCAAATGACTTTGCGAGATTGGACGTTGAGGTGGCTGCTTGGTCTGTTCTCGCTGGGGTCAATTATGATCGACACTGCACTAACAGAGGGACTGTGCGATCCGCTAGGAAGCCCTCATTAAAGTGACATATAGCCGGCCACTAGGCTCTGATAGCTCTGTATAGTAATTGCTGGTATCTAAAAGATCGGAAACTTGATGTAAAGTTGACCGAGGTGGAAGGCAGATAGACGCTGTTGTGTCTTGAGGACTGGCGACAGGGGTCGGAATAAAGCCACTCAGAGTCATGGAGCGGCCCGCACAAGATGCATGACACAGGTTGGGCGTCTATGGTCGATGGATAGTAGGATTGATAGTTGAGAGTATCTGTGAGAAGTTAGTGAACTGCCCAATAAGGCAACAATACTCCCCCGCAACTCCAGCATGGCCAAGCCAGGCTAGACGAATCGTCTTGATAACATATCCTTACTTACAGCAAGAGCCGCGAAGGGTCTCACCCATTAAGCTCTACCATTGCCGGATTGAGAACCACAGTGCTGAGCATCCTGCCAACTTCCTTTTTGAGGCACTATGGCCGTCTTGGTGCGCATCGTTGCCGCCGCTGACTTTGTAATTCAAGACATTGTTTTGGATACTCTCTTCAATAGAGGCTGAGGTGGCCAGGATAGTAAGGTTAAGCTATACACTTGCATGCCTTGCTTGACCCACATATGCTTCCACTTGAGGCTGATCAAGGGATATGAAGGAGGGCAGCGTGATTCTCATTCGAGGAAGTGATAAACGGGTACTGTACTCGGAGCAAAAGACGATCTGAACTGAGACTTTCTGACGCGAACGAGGCTTGATGAGAACATCACGGTAGTTCTAAGCGAGTAAAGCGTGGATAATGATATCCCTGCATTGAAGTTGTCGTAATCTAAATTCCATCAGTTTTGTTCGCCTATGGATGATAGTTGTAAGTCAAGTGGAGTTGAAGATGAAGGTATCGGGAATAATTACAGGCGGGGCATAGAGTGGGGTTAGATCGTGGCGTTCATCTAACCAGTGAAATTATCGGCAAGAGCGGTATCCACCCACTTGCTTGGCCTCAGGGTGTCAGAAGAATTGACCCTGGGAAGCATAAGAGACGAAATAATTTAGTCAACTTAGGCTGGAATTCAGACTGTCTTATTTCTGTAGCCTAAGCCTTGGATGGCAGCTTTTCTGTTGCCCACCCACCTGCTTGGCTCTTAGGATAAGATTTAGTGGCCGAGGGGGAAGGCGCACCCCCAAAAGTTTAACTTACACGACTCTTTCAGGCACTTGCTGACTCTGATTCACTGCGGCATTGCCTGCCCGCCTCACCTGCCGTAAGACAACTGCACCTCAGACCTGGTGCTAGACCTAGACACGGAAGTTTTCACAATTAAGGTAGGCGCTGTAAGCACTCAGTGCCTTCCCCTCCTGCGTCATAAATCCTTCCAAACCTGGCTTTCACCAAGGTAAGACCAACCTCAGAATCAGATGGACCCCACCTTCCCATCCATCTCATGGATCTCATGACCCTTGTCTCTCAAACCTGCATACAGCGCAGCATTCGTTTACTCCATCAATCAACCCATCCATCCTTATCAGCACCACCTGATTCTATCCGAACAAAAGTGCTCAGCGACAGCATTTTCCCCCAAGATGATATACCCTTTACAATGTGTGCTGCATTAGCTTATCGAGCGCCAAGATCCTTTTGCATTGCCATATCAAGCAATACCTGAATTCCGCAGGTATCATATTCAAGGCTATTCGTGGAAACCACTAGACGACCAGTGGCACGCCATTTCCAAGAATGCTTACATGTTTCTAGCGTCTTTTCGGACCAACTTTGTCTCATTTCAAGCGAGACGGTAACCGCAATCCTCCCGGGTCCCCTGGCCGCACCAGATATCTCAACTCAAGTCAGCGATTGGCCACTACGTACAGTACTATCATCGGTTCCTTACCTCTAGCGTTTGCTGCATCTTCTCAGCGCCTACAATGTTAAGCTCGTCGACGTGTCAGGGTATTCTCCCGGGTCCGTGCCGCACGATCACCACGGCCCGCCTGAATCCTGTTGATGAGGGGTCAGTGATGTTGCTATCGTACCAAGGCTCAGGAACAGAACCGAAAGTTGGGCTTGATCTAATGACCGGCCGAGTTGACGCTGCTACCAAGTCTTTCGCAAGGTCGCCCAGGAAACTCTCCGGATTAGATTGCACCCTTACTATCCGTACTACGACCCTGAACTAGCCACCGACTAGTCACTGCCCGACTCATGGCTCCTAACCCATTATCGCGGGCGAAGGTAGTATTCACCTTAACAAGAATAGCCCGACAACATATAGGGTCCCTCTCGTTTTGGATGAGATCATCGATGGGGCATGCCGCATGCTGTACCCCGAGAACCCTTGTGGCTTTCGAACTGAAGCATGTCGCCATTGCCTAAGATCTTGCAGCTCAGGGCCTTAGTAACAAAAGTCCTTGCGACGTCAACGTCTTCAGCTCCTTCCTAGCTGGTAACTTTAGCCCGAGACCGAGATACAACTGCAGTGTCGCGATAAGGATTCTATCTTGCGCAAATCCTGAGGACGAATAGCATCTCTGCAATTCACTGCGCGACTCACGGATACATGTTTCCCACTTCTACATCTCACCAAGATACGAAAACAACGGACTTGGTACCGTGAAAGCTGCGGTTGGGCGGACACTCCCCTTCTGCGATATCTAGCAACCATTACCTGCGTGTGCCTCAAGGTGCAACGTTAACGGTAGAGGTCGCATCCAATTATTTCACTCTAGAGAGTTCTAAACTTCCAGATTGCTCTCGACGTCAGCAAAAGGGTGTTTAGTCAACACCCTCAAGATATGATCTTCCGGCAAGTGTTTATGCATGTTATACCTAGAATACCTTGTTTTGGCTTGACCTTTTGCTTTCACTCCCACCGTTGACGAGGGCTAGCATCTGTTACCTTCCTTTTCTCGAGAGGTATCAGGACGGCACCAGTGATGTTTAACTCAACAACATATCAGCGGTTCAAGAGCTCGGCAATGATCCTATTGGATCTTGTGTTATTGCACAAGATCGAATTGGATGGTCGTTTTAGTAAGCGCTTTATAGATTCGAAGTAAAGGAGTTGCTTTCCGTAAAGGAGGCTCGCGGCCGAAGCACATCATTGAAGAGGTTTATTGGTTGATCATAGGAAGAGGTGGTAGTTTGTCTCTTCGGTACGTTGTAATTTTCGTCTTGGTCTCCCTTTTGCTCTATCAAATTCAATGAGCAGGAGCGACCAACAATTATGAACTAACCTCATCGCTTTGGGCGATAAGGACAAACAATTACTCAGAGCTGATAGAATGACTGAAAGCCATCAAGAACCTTGCCTTTGCTAATGGCGGCTTAGTATTCTACTGCTTCTCGTTGACCACTACCAATGATGGATGCGGAAAACATCCATACGCTAAAAATATTGCATACAGGAGACCGACAGCCGCCATTGGTGATATTACCGAGCACAAGGCATACTTTATAGGTACCTAATCAATTAATAAGTTTCCATTGCAGAGCATCGACCTCACTTACGACCATGGCAAGCCATCTTGACACTACTAGCAGTATCCGTGGTGTTTGTGAAGACAGCCAGTTCCTATGTCACTACATTTACAACTCCTAGCCGTAGCTCTAGCCATTTGGACTGCCGAGCGTAAGACTGTTGGCTGACACTATTGGCATCCTATCTGCATATGGCACTTCCCCCTATTGGTTCCAGATCGTGGGATCAGGTACCCGCTATCGCAAAGGATGCAAGTGTCAGCTTCAGATATCGGTTGTTGGCTCCTGCGTCTCAGCATGTAGGCTTTGTCAGATATAACCTTAATCAGACCTCGTTTGAGACGGGAGCACGTTTGTGTCGTTCTACTTGATGTGTAAGACAGCATTTATACATGCCCTTCATCCATCTTGGACATAGATCCCTCGAGTTGTTCTCTCAACAACCGGTCGAAAACCCCCAGTTACGAATCTGCCCCTTACCCCCCGTGATCACTTTGGCCCTTTCGATACCCCTCTTCCACGAAGACATACATCTTGTCCCCGAATACAAGACTCAACCATACTCAGAGGACGAGCGAGCGAGAGACGTATCACACACACCATTCACGAAAAGCACCCTTTCCTCGAGAAGGCTCTACACGTATTGCTTTCTGTTCGAGTGTATAGGGCCATGCCAAGCTTATGTCTATCAGCCTAAAGCTGACGACGGCCTCTTCAACGACCCCCTTTCATAGCCTTATGTGACAACCTCGGTTGAACATACTATCACAGATCGAAAAACCTCCACGCTTCGCCCAGAACTCACATATAATGTATCGTCTTTAACCATTCTGGCGAATCCACAAGGTGGTGGAATGAGAAAGTTAAGGCTATGATAATGCTGGATGTTAGAGATTATCGCCGAGAGCCACTACTTGCACGGATACCCGTACAATTACTGCTGAACGGGTACCCGTGCAGATAGTAAATCCCCAGATTGCTTGACTACCTACTCATACTTGCACGGGTACCCGTGCGTTTACATAAGTATAGATCTCACCTCAAGCAAAGATTTTCGCGGTTATAGTGTCGTCAGGGTGAACTTGAGACTTAAGTTTATTATCCCGTACTAACATACATCGCAGGTATCGCGTCTTGACGGAGTATCCTTCTTGAGCTATGATGTCGTGTTGGATCTTGGAAGATATCGCTGGGCAGTATTTGCACGGGTACCCGTGCGTTTACATAAGAATCCTAACTAGATAAGCAGAGGGTCGTTCACGAACTCGGGAAAATAGCTACGGTGCCGGACGTCACTTAAGCAAAGGTTTGCGCGTTTACAGCATCATCGGGGTGGATTTGATACGTAAGCTCATCTCATATTGACATACATCGTCACTTGTAGATGCCATTCCCCATCTAAGAATGAACCTGCATACCCAGATACTGCGTCTTGATGGAAGTATCCTTCTTCGCACCATGAACACCAAACTTGACAACCTCACCAGGAACAATGTCGACTAGATTATCCTCAAACCTGACCTCATCATCCTCGCATTCCAGGGCTAGACCTTTGATAGGAACCTCGGCACTGACCTCAACAGTCTTTGAAGACTCATTGACCTCGACTTTGAGGTTCCTAGGCTTCTGGAAGTGCAGATACTTCAACGGCTCAGGCCAGTTGACATATCGTGCAATCTGCTTGCCATCTTGGTATAGGTAGGCAGCGACGACGGTCTTTGCTTCAAGGTCAGCGTTGGGCTTCTCAACTGGTACATCCAAAGTCTTGATTTCCGTTGAGCGGTTGCTTTGGAGAACGAAGTCCGAATGCACTGTTTGAGAGTAGGTTTCTTTTCCAGTCTCAACATCCCAAGCCTTGACTACACAGTCCACAGTCACGTCCTTCAGGTTGAGGTTGCTTCCCCAAATCTCAACTTGAGTCTTGGTGTCGACATCGACTCTGGTGTACTTGTTCTTAGGGTGCTTGTGTTCTCGACGCGTCATTCCGATAGTGACGGGCGCCATCTCTCGCTTGATGGTGAAGTATGAGTGCTTGGGTCGGAGATAGTAATCACAGATAGCCCACGAGGTAACAGGCCAACAGTCGTTGGTCTGCCATACTAGAACACCACTGCAGTACTCCTTCTTGGGTCCCTGCCATTGACGCTTCCAGAGTCGATAGGCCGAGGCCAACGCTTCAGCTTGCAGTAGCTGACTGTAATAGACATAGTCCTCCAAAGGATCGATGGTAAACCGGAAGTTTTCTGCCATGTACAAACCCAATCGACGCAACTGTCCATCAGCTTTGTTGTGAAAGTCAACAGTGGACGAGCTTGCAAACCGCTCAGGGTCGTCTTTGCCCTTTGGAAGGTACGCATCGATGGTCTTGATGTTGGGAAAACCTTCCATACCAAATTCAGAAACAAAACGGCCGACAAGTTTATCGAAGTCTTGATATTTCTGCTGAGAGCCGTGCCAAACATTCCACTGGTGGATATCTCCGATCGTGGGATCGCTGGTGAGCTTCCCACCCCACGGACTGGCAATGTGGTAGATAGCATTGGTGTGTAGATCCTTGCAGGCTTCTGGAAGAACCTTCTCGTAGATGTATCGTGCTGGGAAGTCAGTCTTCAACCAGCTTTCTGGGTCATGGTCATCGAAGTCATAAGTGAGGTTCTCCGACTCCCGGACCTGGTAGTCTTCATTGTTTCCTGCCCAGAGGACAATTGAGGGATGGTGACGCAGTCGCTTGATGTTCTCTCGAGCCTCTCTGTCAACAGACTTGAGGAATTCGGGATAGGCAGGGTAGTTTCCACATGCGAACATGAAATCTTGCCAGACAAGAATGCCGAACTCATCGCAAGCGTCGTAGAAAACGTCTTCTTCGTAAATACCGCCGCCCCAAACCCGAAGCATGAACTGATTGCCATCGGCGACGAGCTTGACCCAGTCCCTATATCTGTCTTTGGAGATTCGAGGAATGAAATTGTCCGCTGGAATCCAGTTACTGCCTCCGCAGAAAATTGGGATGTTGTTGACTCGGAAGAAGAAGCTGGTGCCAGGCTGTCCATCAAGTTCTCGTTCAACGAGCTCGAGTTTTCGAAGGCCGATCCTTTTGGAGCTCGAATCGATTTCATCATCTCCATCAAGAAGAGTTGCCTTGATGGTGTACAATGGTTGATTTCCATATCTGATTGGATACCACAGAGCGGGATCCTGGATGTGGAATGTGGTAGATGCATGTTCGTCCTTTACCTTTGCAGTTTCGGACGCAACCCCCTTTCCATCTAGAGAAACATCGAAGCGTACTTTTGAAGCCTTCCCTTCGACTGCTGCGTGAACAGTGACCTTTGCTGTCTTGAGCGAGTCTTCCACTTCAAACTCGGAGTTGAGATCAACGATACGAGACTCATAGACTTCGAGGTTTACAGGTCTCCAAGGGCCACACGTGAGCATAGCAGGGCCCCAGTCCCAGCCCTACAGATCGTCAGTTGTGAAAGATGCATTGGTGAAGATTGGCCTACCCAGTGATATTGTGCCTTGCGGACAGGCAGTCTCGAGCCATCTCCATTCCAGACGATGTATTTATGATCGGGATGCTCTTCCGTCAACTTCCAGCCTCTGAGATAGGCAGCATCGAAAGTGATTCGAAGTTCATTCTCGCCATCTTTCTTGAGATGCTTCGTGACATTCACACGCTCCGGAATAAACATATTCTCTGTCTCAAGAATTTTCTCGCCATTCAGTTCGACAATAGCAAAAGTGTCGAGTCCTTCAAACGCCAATACTGCCTTCTCGCCATCACCGACTTTGGGGCTAGAAAAGGTGGTCTTGTAGACCCAGACAGTCTCTCCGATCCATTGAACCTGCAACTCATTCTTCCCGATGTACGGATCAGGAATCTTTTTGTGATGCAAGAGATCGAGATGAACGTTGGTAGGAAATTGAGCGACGGGTAGATAGGACTCATCGTCTTCCTTTTCCTGTTTGAACTGCCAGTTCTTGTTGACTGGCGTAACAGTGCGGGGAGCCATCCTGGAACTTGAAGCTATTCGCGGCGCGTTATGAGAGTCCTCAATATGATTCAACTTCTGATGAAAGATGTCAGTCTAGAATAAGGGAAGAAGGAGGAATGATGTTACCATGATGCCTTGGGTATGGAAGGAACGATGAGTTTAACCGGCGAGGCAGGTGCAAGAACGACCCATTGACCCCGCGATGCACGAAAACCCCCAAACCCCCATCAATTGACGATCCTGGTAACACAAGCATTGAATTGTCATAGTTCGCTCTCTCAGTGGTGGATTTGTCAATAACACGGTACGCAGCAGACGAACACCCACTTCCGCTCCAACGGGACGCTCATCCGATGGGCCCCTCAATTGGTGGTAAATCCGGGTTAATGACGTTGGATGCTTTTACGTACAGCTTGCAGATGCAATAAGCATCGGCGATTTGTACGAAATATGCATGTGAATCGTATCCGAGGGTTCGTATTCGAAGATGTATCTCCAGCGCCAATGCATCTTTGTTGACTTTCTGTATACGTGCCAAGCCGTGTCTTGATGCTATCATCAGTCGCGGTAGCTACTGAAGTCAAGGTCATGGGATGTCTACCAAAATTTAGAGAGATATGGTCCAGCTCATAATCGCAAATCATTGTCATGACTATATACAGACTTAAACACAAGCAGGTCAAACCTACGCAACCAAAGAACTCCTATCAACCTTTGCGCAACCTGACATCTATGCCAAACGCCAACGCGCTCCTGAACGAATGTGCCACGAAACGATATTCCCAAAAACACTACCAGCCTAAGCATATAACCAGATAGCTTAGACGCTCAACAACAGCCGCCTCCTCTCCTTCGACTGCTCAGTGTAAACACTTCTTCCCACTCTCGTAGTCCCCAGTTCTGTGTTCTGTTCTTCTTCCGCCTTCGCCTGAGTCCGTTGTGAACATCGTCTACGGTGGCGCCCGTCATAGAACTCTTAATACTGCCGCCGTCACTAGCTGTGTTCCATCCACCGCTGTCGCCGTACTGAATTCCGCTCGCAGGGTCATCGGGGTCGATTTCGCCAAGCTCGATCTTTGTGAGAATTATCCTTGCTAGTCTTTCGAAGATCTCGTCGACACCCTCGCCGTTGAATGCGCTCGCCTCGGTTACTACTGATATTCCTGCTGTGCTGGCCCATCGGCTGGACTCGGCTCTTGTGACTTCTCTGCCTTCTGGCGCAACGGTCGCTCTTAGTTGACTTCCTGTACTTATGGATGCGCCTCGGTCTCGAGTTGTAGCTGTACTTGTGTAAGAGCTACCACCGGCGCCGAGCATACCGGATGTTAGAGTTGAATTTGAGTGAACGCTATTCGGTGTCGGGGGCGGAAGGCTTGTATCGACGAGTGTGTCTGTAAGGTCCACTTTGTTGCCCACGAGCATAAGACTAAGGTTCGGCGATGCAAGGGCTCGGGCGTCGTTGAGGAAAGGTTGTAGGTTTCGGAAAGATGCGTGAGAGGTCAGGTCGTAGACGAGGATAGCGCCCGCGGCGCCTCGATAGTAGGAGCGAGAGACTGATCGAAACCGTTCTGTTCCAGCCGTATCCCAAAGCTGTATCTCGTTAATAACCTCTTCGTTATCGCGCCATCGCAGGATATACCTGAAGCTTTATCCGTTTCCGCCTTGATCCGGTGCCAACTTTAATGATTTTGGTAGCAAACTCGACGCCGATGGTTTGCGATGACAAGACTCGCCATTCATTCTTGACAAAGCGATGTAATAGGCATGACCTATAAATGCGCGCAACGGTCAGCCAAAGACTCGGTTATGCAAGCGCCGGTGATCGCTAAACATCGTATCGGCGGTTCATCGATTGTCTTGGGGGGATGACGTACTTTCCCGTCCCACTGGGGCCAAGCAATATAATCTTCGCGAGGTAATCGTACATGCTCCCTAGTTCCTTTATCGCCAACAGTCAGTCGCTCTGCTCTGATAAGAGCTGTGTTCCGGTCGCCTACCTGCTCGCGGGCTGTACCGGAGCTCTCCTCGCTCGCGCCAGAGTGCCGACGCGGTCTATTCATCGCGGGCGAATAATGAGGGTTTGGAAGTTAATTGCGGATAAGTTTCAAAGGGTCGAACGATGTCGCATATCTTGGCTCTTTGTCGATCTTATCGCGGTAGGATATGTAGGAGAGGAAAGCGAGTATTAGGCGATATGAGGTGCAGGGGATATCGGAGAGAATTAATCGATTGTGCGTGTAATCGTCAAGTTTGAAACTGGCAAGGAAAAAAGACAATGCGATCAAGGGTTGTTCTGAGTTGACTGTACATGTACTGTAACGTACATGCCCTGCTCGGTGAGAGCGAACGGAAGGGTGGGTCGCCCTGTAAATAGCCCAAGCCCTTGAGCTTCTGCAGCTGCAACGAGAGATAGCGTCATTATGTGATGATAACGTGACGATGAAAATAGCAGCCCGATAACACCGCCAAAGCTTGGCTATCTTACATTTAGACTTGAGTGGATCGGCTCCAGATGTTGGGTATCAGAGCTAACGTTACTGTAGCTTCGATCTTTAGAGCTTGCGTCGATTAGTGAAATGCGTGGATCTCAGGGTCTTATCGACTTTCTACGTGTTTGATGCTTATAGAACAACTCAGCAAGACAGTTTAAAGGTGCTGTACGACCATAAGCAATAACGAAGACTTGTGATGTTTGTGATCAACAGCTGAAATGGGCAAGTGTGTAACTTATTTGTTCAATAACTTGGTATTCGCAACTGAATTGGTCAGTAGTCACTCAGTCTAAGTCGAGAATGGAGTCTTTGACATCGCCGATCTCAAATGGCGGTAGCACCGTATCTTTGACTTGAAAAAATATTAAGACTAATGAGCTAAATAATAATTTA
>JAALXH010000108.1:0-83571 GCA_012977735.1 Fusarium tanahbumbuense | reverse complement strand
GAGGAGGAGGAAGAGGAAGAAGAGGAAGAGGAGGATGATGAGGAGCTCGTCGACCCCAAGGAGACTCTCGAGGAAGGTTCGTCAATCACCTACGCCGATATCCGGTCCCAGAAGCGACGAGCGATTTACCGATTGCTTTCCATTCAACCGCGATAATAAGCCGCAATACATATATACTAACGCATCTATAGAGTGCAAGAACGCTCCCCAATGTGCCCCCGCCAAGCACCACTTCGATGAGTGTGTTGAGCGTGTTCAGCAGCAGGAGAGCGAGGGTGGTGCCAAGGAGGACTGTGTCGAGGAGTGTATGTCAACCCGAGCCCAACTGCGTCATGGATCCTTTGGACCCTGACTATTTCACTTGTCACCTCAATTGCTAACATGCATTTAGTCTTCCACCTTGCCCACTGTGCGACCGCTTGCGCCGCTCCCAAGCTTTGGTCTCAGCTCAAGTAAACTCACAACATTGGTTATCGGTTACTACGACGACGCAATGGTTACATACACGTCGAAAAGATGCCTGGAGCCGGAACGAGGCAATGCTGCCCAATACGGAAGGCTGTTCCCTTGTACGAATGCTCATCTGCTGGGTATCAAGTCGGCCAGAGGTTACTCTGATGTCGGCTCTCTGTACCATACGCTCTTACGCCTGAATAGATTTCTTGCACTTTATACCTAGACCATTGATTGATATTGCGCCACATTTGACCTAGCGAAGACTGTTGTGAACTCTGATGAATGATAATCGGAATATGCTCTGGTGTCTTATGGGTAGGGACGTTGCCCTTCTCGCTATTCAGTTCTCTTCTCCCAGGTGAAGGCTTGTTACGTTCATGGGTGCCGAGTGCCTTACCTTTCGGATAAGTATATGCCATATCGAGACCTTCATTGCTGCTGGATATTACGTCGACCCTTGCGGTAGCACTTATCAGGCTTATCCCTGAGAGGATTGACAGTAGTCAAAATGCTGCGACCTTTGGGATACAGAAGGATATAGCCCACCCAATCCCGAGTCTTTCCTGACAAGACTACTGAGGAAATCAAAAACTATGACCCGGAACGCGATGATCATGGAGTTGGACTAAGATGGATTGGAAGTCTCGGGGTATATGTTTCGGAACTTTTCTTGAAGAAAAGATTGGCCAGTTCCTGGTATTTATTCATTTGCCGAAGCAAGCATGCCTGCCTCATATTTTCTTATAAGGCTTCATGAACCAGTTGAGTTCATAACCATATATATCACACATGTGAGACCTCGGTGATCAACAACATAGAATGCATTGGTTTGTATGTCGGAACTACGGCACAGTCCTGGTTGGGTGCTCAAGTTCACTGGGAGGGATGGGTTTCGGACAGGGTTGAGTTAAAGCATATTGCAGTCTTTGCAGGGTTAGACGATGAAGAACTTTGTTTCGGCTTAAGTTCTGACAATTGGTCATTGCTCAACTAATTTCTCTTGTCAAATCATGGGTTGAAGTCGGTTGTATTTGCCAAATTCAGGTATACAGCACGATGCTTGGTGTACTCTTGGGATAACCTTGTAGTACTTACTGTACATACACGATAGGGGATAATATCAATCTAATCCTCTACATGTTTGATCTACCTTCTTGACCCTGGTGGTTCTGGGATTTGCACCGGTTGATAACCGTGCCGTACATAGACTGAACTCGGTTAAACAAGATAGATTTCCAGGTTAAGTGAGATGCAGTACCATTGCATGGACACTTAACCGACCTTGAACAAGAATCCTACACTGGAATCTCGCTTCCCCTCAATTTTAAGGTTTGCTATTGAAGTCCGTTATCCGCCAATGCACTGACTGTTGTAATTGAAACGTCTGGCAACTGAAGAACTGGAATGCTCTGATTCGTAGTATGGAAAGCCACATTGAGGCTCAAAATCTGCCGAGATCAAACAACTCGGCATTCAGGGGCATGCAGAGAATGAATAGCGAATATTCTCTTCTGCTCGTATCGCCATTAAACATGAATTACCTAGAATGGTGTCGGCCAAGGCTATATCAAGTTAGTGATTAATCTGCGCTCGGTTGGTTGAAGGTTAGAGATGTTGCAGCTAGGGATTGCCAATCCCGGTCAGAACTTCTGAAGGGACCAATAAACCGTTAGCGTCGCTTGTTGTACTCGAACGAGATTCAGGGAAAGTGCAGGTGATAGCAAAGGTGCCACACGGCTTCCTTTTGTGGAAGAGCGAGAATCTGGCTCTTTACATGGAATGGCAGTTGAGATCCGAGTAGTTCCTTCCAATATAGATTAGAATGAATATCCCCCCTCTTTTTCAATCTGGGTCAAGATCAAGAATAAGATCCTTATTTCTTCATCATCTACCCGTCGACTCCATATTCAATGCTTCCTTCTATTCTGAATCCACTAGGATCGCCAAGCTGAAACGACTCGCGATCGACCCATCACGTCAGTCAGTACCTTTAATTAGGTAACTTGTTGTACACGAGTGGAAGTTCCGGCCGAGACGAGGATCCCTAGCAAACATCAAGCAATAACTACCAGGTCGAACCAACAGCCGAAAAATCTACTCGGGGAGAAGATACTACCGTGAGGCGACTTTGAATCTCATGATGTGATACAGCAGTTTTCAAGGCTAATCTTCGACCATCTGCTGGATCTCCTTTTTCTTTCAATAACTGCCACCTATCTTGATATCCCTCTACCTCTCCACCAATACTGAATCACGGCCTCCTGTCATATGTCGCCTTAATCGGATATTATATGCGCTTGCCCTTGCTTGCCAGTCTCGATTCAAAACTTGCAATTGCACCAGCACTGCACTGGCACTGGGATTGGCACCGACACTGATTGACACTGCCATCCGGATTGCATATTGCAACCTTGTCCCTGTTACCACATCTATTCACCACTGATCAACGTTTCCAATTGTTCAACCCACATTCCTCCCACACGATCTTCCAACTCCACGCTCTGACAAGTTCGCTGTGGACTCAAAACCAACATACACCGAAGAAAACAATCGAACACAAAACATCCTCGTATAACCTATCATGAGTGGCGACGGCCCGGGTGTTCGCTTCTGGCGCAAACAGAAGCTGGGTTCCCGCGACTTCACCCTCAACGAGCCTCGGGAAACAGGTGAGATCGAGGGCGAAGGCGAGGGTGAGAGAGATGGTAGCATTCGCCAAGGAGCCTCAACCGAGTACCGCACTTACAAACGACGCTGGTTTGGTCTTATCCAGCTTACCCTTATGAACATTATTGTGTCGTGGGATGTAAGCTTAAAGTTCCAGCCGCTAAACGATTCGAGATGTATGCTGACAGGAAGTCCGTAGTGGATGACATATGCACCAGTAGCATCACACGCTGCCGAGTACTACAATGTTCGCGAATCAACCATTAACTGGATCAGCACTGCTTTCTTTCTCGCATTTGTGGCTGTCTTCCCCATCAGTATTGCCATTCTTCATCGAGGTCCCAAGTTGGCCTTCATGACATCTGCTGTCCTCATTCTCATCGGTAACTGGATTCGATATGCTGGTTCCACCAAGGCTAGTGGGGGAAGCCTCGCTTGTGCAATGGCTGGAGAGATTGTCATCGGCTTTGCCCAACCGTTCATTCTTGCGGCACCAACTCGATACTCAGATTTGTGGTTCACTGACCGTGGCCGTGTTGCCGCAACAGCTCTGGCAAGTCTCGCCAATCCATTTGGCGCGGCAATTGGACAACTCATCACACCACTTATGGTTCAGAAAGCCGGTGATGTTTCCAGCATGGTACTCTACATCTCCATAATTGTAAGTTCTTCTTATTTTTGTAATTAGGCCCAACTGACAGCTGCAGTCATCTGTCTGCGCCCTTCCAGCTTTCGTTATTCCTGCGAAACCCCCTTCACCAGTTGGTCCCGCTTCCGAGACCCCTAAGCTCAGTCTCCGCGAGTCGATTGGTGTTCTGAGCAGTTCTCTAGAGGTTTGGTTGATTCTCATTCCGTTTGCCGTCTATGTCGGCTTCTTCAACTCGATCTCTTCTCTTCTCAACCAGATGCTCAAACCCTACGGCATTAGTGATGACGAGGCTGGTATTGGCGGTGCAGTCCTGATTGTTGTTGGCCTTGTCGCATCCGCCGTGTCCTCCCCGATCATAGATCGCACAAAGAGTTTCCTTCTGACACTGAAGATTCTCGTACCTCTCGTTGGCGTCAGCTACTTGATCTTTGTTTGGATGCCGGAAACCAAGGACGTTGCTGGACCCTACGTGGTCCTCGCCATTCTGGGCGCATCATCATTCTCTCTGGTCCCTGTCGCACTCGAGTTTCTTATCGAATTGAGTCACCCCCTCAGCCCTGAGGTGACCTCGACGATTGCATGGGCTGGCGGCCAGCTCTTTGGTGCTATATTCATCATTATCAGTGATGCGCTTGCAGCGGGCAAGGATGCAAACCCTCCGAAGAACATGAAGAATGCGTTGATCTTTCAAGCGGTACTGGCACTTGCTGTAGTACCCTTGCCATTGTGTCTGGGTCTTTTTGGGCGGGAGAACAAGACAGCACTTCGTCGCATCCGTTCTGATGAGCAGAATCGCTCAAACACAACCATCACTACTAATCCCTGAGGGTTCAGTTTCATGAGCAGATACACCGCGATAACGGTTACAGGCGCCTAGGGAATTGGATTTGGAAGCTCATCATACCAATGTTGTTTATAAAGCAATTATTTTTGCGTTGTTGTCGCAATACCCGTCCCCTTTCTAATTCAACGCCAATAGGGTCCTTTGCCCTGAGTGATTATACCTTATGCTGCCGAAACCAACCTATGCCCTTTTGACGCCCAGAATATTTTCCCATTCATATCGCATGTCCTCCATCCTCTTCCAAGACTCAGCGCCCAATTCCTCGAACTTGACAATATCTTCCTTAGTCACGTCGCGAGCTCCCCTTTTTCGTCCAGCAGTCTTTTTAAAAACACCAACAGCGGTATCGGCCTCCAGTGCCGCTGCATCTTCGACCTTGCCTTCCCAGCCCCATCCTTCAACTTCTGTCTTCTTTACTTCGACTTGCATGTGTCGGTTTGAGCTACTGCCCCACTTGATGCGCTCAGCATCCATCTCGTCAAGAGCAGATTGCTCCTGAAGGGCAATCCAGACAGGAGACTTGGCACCCGTATAGCTGTCTGTATTATGCCAGGGCGAGCCAATCCAACGACTTATCAAAAGCGCAAGCTCATACGCCCACATAAAAAACCAGGGAACAGGAAACAGCGTGCTAGCAACAATACCTGGATGGGTCAAATACATGCGCGGTCGAATTGGCTTATCACGGGCCTCAGCAGGGTTGTCGGGAGTAAAGAAGCGACTTGAAGAAGGTAGGGTGGCAGGCAGAGTCGCGGTGAGGGAGAGGATATCGGTCACTCGCTTTGCGGACTCGTACGGCCCATTGGATCGGAAGCCTTGAAAGTCCGACATATCCAGAACACGTTCAATAGCTTCGAGGCTACTGGACCAAACAAGGCGACCTGGTGCCTCAGTCTCAGACTGGCGGCAAAGCAGAGGAAGAAGTTGGTGGGCTAGCACGTAGTGACCGAAAACACATGCCGTGAAGACTTCGCCAAGTGGCGGTTCCTTGGGCTAGATAAAGTCAATCAATTGAACCCTCGATTTCCTGATTTGAACTCACATAGTTATAGTTGGACTTGTCGTTCAGGCGGGCCGTAGGAAGCGCCATCTTGTAGCTCGGCCAAGTGACAGACTGAACCAACCCCTCGGTCAAGATTACCCATATCGCCTTGGGATAATTGACCCCTGACCAGCCACCGTACGCAGCGTTGAAAACCACAGTATCCAGTCTTGGAATGCGCACATTTCGTATATATTCACCCTCCAATCCCTCAGGGTTGCTCACTGGTTCATGGACCAGCGCATTCGCAAAGGCGTATACCCCGCGCAAGTCGCAAAGGTCAACCTGCAAGCTCAGCACATGCACCCTCGCAACAGTGTCCTCCCAACGATACGAACTCCCGACCCTCGACTGTAGCGATTTAGAGGTTTGCGCCGCCTTTCGTGCATAGTCGCGAAGAGCCTTGATCGTTTGCAAGGACTTGGATTTAGATCGTGTGGTGGGGATGAGGATAAGGTGCGATCGCAAAGATCGTGTAGCGAGGAATTCGTCGATGAGGCGTTCTCCGATACTAAGGCCAATTCCGCTTGACAATTGTTAGCTGTAAACTTGTTTCGGCGGCTGATAGTAGAGCAAACCTGTTGGCGCCTGTGATTAGGACAAAGAGCTGCTCCTGGGCTGAGACTGCGTCCCAGGGGGCTGTCGCGGGGGTCAATTGAGAACCCATTTTGGCAGATCTGTACTCAAGCCGTAGAATATGGGCTTTGCAAGAACGGACTTAGGTCCTACAACATGGGAGAGACACAGAGATATAGACGGGCGGTGTGTAAATGTCAACTGTTCCGCAGTCCTATAGATTGGGAGCACCAGCAGTGCACGTGATAAATTTAATTGATGCTTAATTTCCACTCTACTGCGTCGCGAACACGACGAACACGAATAAGAGCTACACATCAGCATGTTACCCAGAGCGAAAGAGCAGAAAATGAGACATGAGGCATGAGACGTCATTATTTTTATTTCATTACAATAATTTTAATCTTCAAACTCTGCTTTTAATATGAATATTCATTCTCCCGGTAATGCTCCATCTGTTGTCGTGGCCTCAATAAATACCATCGCATTGAATTCGTTCACCATTAATCCCGGGTCTTGCTGCTGCCTTCCCGAACAGCTTCAAGGATAAGGTCCTTGGCCATCTCAACTCCTTCCTTGGTTCCAATGATCTCAATGGCTTCATCCTTGGCCTGGTCGCGGGGGACCTGGATCTTGCAGTTGCTCTCCTTGCGGATGGCGTTGACCTTGGAGCCGTTGGGACCGATGACATGTCGGTAAGTGCGAGGGTCGGGGAGGACAAGGTAGCCGGTAGCATCGTTGTTCTTCGCCTGCTCGACAGCCTTGGCGATAGCATCCTTGGCCTTTCCAACGTTCTCAGGAGAACCGCGAAGAACCCAAGGGAAATCGCCAGCATCGCCAGCATCAATCTGGACAACCTTCCACGAGTGAGCCTCAGAGTTGGCATCGTCGTCGTCAGTGATCAGAGGCAGAGCTCCGACATTGGAACGGGTAGAAGAGTCAGGCTTAGCAGGGAGAGGTTGGCCGGCGTGGTCAACAGTCACTGAGTAGTTGTTACGGAGCTGACGGAAGAACTGACCACCGTTGGAAATGGAGTGGTGAAGGTTGCGAGGAACCTGGATGGTCTCGCCTTGCTGTGACTGAACAAGCCCTTGAATGTGCTCCTTTGCCTTAGCCACATTCTCGGGTCGGCCAGTCAGCTTGACACCAGTCTTGCCATCACCTTGGCGAGGAACATCGATCGACACGGTAAACTTGGACTCAAGCTGGCGCTTGGTGTCGCCGCCACGGCCAATGAGGGAGCGGTGGTTCTCGATAGGAACATCAACCACCTCTGTGACCTGGTTCTCACGCTCACTAACGATCTCCTGAATACGCTGGACAATCTTGTCGACAACATCAGTACGGCCCTCAATCTTGATAGTGTTGCCATCAGCCTCCTGCTTGGGGAACTGAATGGTGCGGGCAAGCTCTCGTCGGTCGTCAGAGCCACCAGCCTTGACAACAATGTCACGGAGGTTGGAACCTGATTATAATTAGTAAAAGTAAGTAGACACAAGGGGAATGAAACTTACCACCAGCACCAATGAGGGCCTTGTGGTATTTCTTGTCGACGTCGAGAGTACGAACAACAGTGTCGTCAAACACAGCTCGCTTCTCCTCGAGAACCTTCTTGGCCTTGGCAACCTGCGAAGCAGTACCCTTGATCTGGATCTCGACAATGTCAGTGTCCCGATCTTGGGGCACGTCGATTCTAGCTCCAGTAAGCTGGCGAAGCTCGTCGAGAGCAGCACCACCCTGGCCAATCAGAGATCCAACCTGCTTTTGCTGAACAGGAACAGTAGCAGTGGCTCCGTGCTCCTCCAGGTACTTGTGGAGAGAGTAAATCTCATCCCGAGCCTCATCAGCTCCCTTCTTGGGACCTCGGATGATGACCTCGTCAGCGGGCTGCTGTCGTCGAGGCTTAGCACCCTCTTCAGCATCAACATTAGACTGCTCCTCATCCGCGGCCTTTGCAGATCGAGGGAAGAAGATGTGGACCTTGTAGCGGGTCTGTAGACGGTTGATCTGGCTTCCTTGAGCGCCGATCAACTCCCTGTGGTACTTAGGGTCGATCTTCAAAGTATGGGTGGTCTCATCTGCCAGTGTACGGGCAAGACTCTGGATGTGGGAGCGGGCAGTCTCAGCCTTGGCCTTGGGACCCTTCAGCTCGACCTTGCCATCCTGAACCTGGATCTCGACATCGAAGCGGTCTCGAAGCTCACGGATGTTGCTACCACCCTTACCAATCAGGTGGTTAGCGTACTTCTGGGGGAAGTCAAAGGAGAGAGTGAATCCACGCTCCTTCTCATCTTCCTTCTCTTGCTCAACGAAAGCATTGGCCTTAGCGGCAAGAGACTCCACGGCGGAAGTGGGACCGCGAAGAGTGATGTTTGTTCCGACCTTGGTAACACGGACGGGAATCTGGTCAGCCTTTCGGCTCTCCTGCTCCTTCTTGATGAATCGGCGAAGTCTCTCATGGTACTTGGCCGGAACATCGAGAGTGGCACTGGTAATGTCCTCCTGCTTCTTGATCAGGTCGAGAATGTGCTTCTGGGCATCTTCAAGTCCCTGCTTGAAAGCTCGGACTTCAGCATCTGACGGCTTGGTGCGAGGCAGCTGGTAAGGACCATCAGCAGGGTCAGGACCCTCGAAAACAAGGAGGACAGGAACATTGCTCTCCGAGGCCTCGGGCACAACAACCTGAACACCATAGTCGTTCTTGACTTGGCGAGTAATGTTGTTGCGAAGGTGCTGGTGGAAGAAGGGATCAACCGGGATAGAAGCCATACGAGATGGAGGCTGAGCGTTGATAATACCAGTAATCTCAGACTGAGCACGAATAGCGTTCTTACCCTCGCGAGAGTAAAGCTCCCAGGGAAGAGCACCACCTTCAGAGAAAGGGGTGTTGATGTGGGTTTGGTAGAGCTTCTCGAGACGTTCAATCTCCTTGCGCTGGCGGAGGTATCGTGTGACATTGCCAGCATGGACGGCAGCACCACCAGGAGCGTTGCGGTGGAATCGAGCAATGTCCAGGTTAGACATCTGCATACCCATAGCCAAATCCATAGCCTTCTCCAGACCGGCGTTAACCTGGTCGGCAGGTCCGATAACGGTAACGGTGTCGTCGTCGTCGTTATCGTTAGGCAGCAGGATGGTACAGCCAGTTTGTTGGAAGAAATCATCCACTGCAACACCTCGGTCACCAATGATGAACTGGTGACGACCACGCTGGATGGCCAGTTGCTCAGCAGCAAGTTGCTTGTGAAGCTCGGCGACTTGACGCTCGATCTCGGCGCGCACCTTCTGGACGGCGGCACGGTCACCAGCAAGCTGAACGTGGTTGTCTTCGTTGCCAGCAGGGGCGAAAACAGGAGACTGGTCGGGAACAGCGGTGACAGGGTTCTGGCCCGAGAAGTAAGCCTGCATGGGAGGGACTCGGATCTGAACACCGTTGGCCTCTTCGAGGGCTTGAGCCAGGGCGTTCTCTCGGCCAGCAATGAATGGGAAGAAAGCAGTAGGAATGCCTCGAACCTTAGTCTGGACATTGGCAGATCGCTCGCCGGCAATCTTGAGAATCTCATCGCGAGCGGAAGCAGCAGAAAGGGCATTACCCTCAATGGTGACATCAATGGTAGCATCGTCATCCTCCTCATCGATGGGGTTGTTTTCGTCGACCTTGGGAAGCTGAATCTTGGCACCAGTCTTCTCCTGGAGGGCCTTGATCATGGAACCACCCTTGCCAATGATGTGAGCACGAGTCGACTGGGGAATAGGAACTTTGATGGCAGTCTGGGAGTTGTTAGTCTAGTTCGCAGGATCGGAAGTACACAAACTTACTCGAGTACCGATCTGAGCAACAAGATCCTTGAGCGCCTGTTGAGCGACATCCTGAGGACCAGTAGCATCAAACTTGTAGCGACCGTTGGTAGAGGTAGCCATGGTGACATTGGCACGAGACTTGCGGTTGATATCCTTGATGATGTCGGGAATAGGCCTCTTCAGCTGACCACGAGGCATGATGTACTGAGGATCCAAAGTGACCGTCTCGACATTGCGACCGGGGATGACCATAGGCTTGTTGGGAGTGGCAGCTCCAGAGGCGGGAGTAGACGAACGAGAGCCACCGTTGGAAGCGGCGCCGTTGGCTGTCTTAGCTCCCCAGATGGGTGCAACATTGGCGGCCTTGCCCTTGGGAGCACCAAGCTCAGGGAACAGCTCATGCGACTGAGTGTCGAGAGTCTTGGAAGCAGGCTTAGGAGCGGGCTTAGGAGCGGGAGCTTCGGCGGAGCTAGAGGCCTCGGCAGGAGTATGGATGGGGAGATCCTCATCAGGAGCATCCTCGACGGTTACATGGTGAGGAGCCTCAGCATGCTTCTGCATGAGCTTCTGAGCAGTAGAGAGCTCGCCAGTAGGAGCTTCGGAAGCCATTGCGAGAGGTTGTGTTGGAATCGGTGAAGCTAAAGTCGGCAGGGATACTAGATGAGCTGATGATATCTGTCAGAAAGTGGCCCAAAAGAATAGAAAGCTTATCAATTGCAATAACGGTGCATGTATGAGACTTACCAAGATCGATTGGCTACGGGAGCAATGAAGCTTGCGGCCAAGTAAAGTTGTTAAAAAAAAATTGAGGAATCGATAGAGGAGGTATGATCAGATGTATAGCGAGTCTTGTCTCTAGAACATTGTGCAAGAGACAGTAGACGATGGAAACCGGTAACCAGAAGGGAGAACCAGAGCTGTGCTAGAGACCGTAGACCGAAGAGATGACGGGACGGACTCAAAGAAGAAGATGATTTAAGGGTGAAGATGGGTTTTGTCGTTGGACAAGTTGAGGGTGAGGTGGAAGATGAGCGCCTCTCCCCACAAGCTGCTCCAGGCCACCTTTCCCTTGCTGCAGGGGACCTACCTAGACTCACCTAGAATTTACGCGAAGCTTGTCCGAGTGAGCGGGCGCTAGGCGATTTCTGGAAAGGCAGAGCTAGAAAGGGGAAGTGGGGTTTGAACAATCACGGGGAGAAACATGTGAGGGAGGCTAATATGGTGATGTCTTCAAAAATGTTTGATAAATAAATACCTGTCAATTGATCTGCATGTCTATTTCGAGAAGTGAGACTTTTGCACTACGCTTTGGGCGACGCCACCTGCCTTCCTAACAGCGTGTTCCTAAACTTTGATATGGGGTTTTTAGAACTCAACGTTGAAACCTGCAGGTTAGTTCTGCAATTGACCGAGTCACTGACAAAGGAAATTCCCAAACTCAATAACAATCAATTGTTGGCAATGAATGAATGATGGAATCATGGGGCTTTTCAAAGTTTGTCTAATCAACCATAGTCATACATTTGTTATCGCAACAATCAATGGATGGGTATGATATAGAAAGGATAGGCCACTCTATTGATTCTATACTGACAATATACTGCAAGATGTGCGTGTGTAGAGAAGTTCAATTCATTCACCAGCACCAACATAACGTACATATCCAATGTTACCTAAGGGCAGTATTCCATAGCTCAAAAAGCTCTTGGAGTAAGTAGCGTTGGCATCCATTGTAGCTATGTCAATGTCACCTCAGTATCTCATCATGTCGTAGACAGTCTGGTCAAAACCGTAACCAGCCATAAGAGCTGATATTATTGGTGTCGTTGTCAAGAAGTCTTTTCGTGTGCAAGTACAAATAGCCAAGAAGTTTAGGATTTACAACTTGTCAGCCTGCGGCTCGTCCTGTATGCTAAACCTTTTTTTATATATATACCGTGACGCTGCATCCACATCCTTTAGAAGCACACCCACACAGTACAGCATGCTGCGGAGCGAAGCAGTTCCGGTCAAACTATCGTGCCAGCTGCGACCGAGTTTGATGCAGGCAGTCTGCACATGTCGCGTTCCTCACGATGCATTGTCAGCTACTGCAGGTACTGTACTGGAAATGTCACCTTCTATCCTTTTGAGGCATAGCGGTGTGGCCATGGTTGGATGTATATATGTATGCATTAATTGAACGTCAGACTTATGACAAGGTGATATAGAAGATGTCTTCGACCAAGAGAATGTTGAGTCGTCTCAACTACATATGTATAAAGCATGTAAGATCATGGCTATTGTTGGGCCATCTGAAGGTTTATGGGTGCACACGGAAAGTTGGCTGCTGACAGCGTAAGAGAGGAAGTGATTTAGCAGGCTGATGAGTCAACAGCAGTGTTTATTACTGCACCTTCTCGAATCTATAGTTTAACTTTAAGACATTGGATCGAGTCTGTTCCCCCATCTCTCGAGGTGAGATGTGAAAAGCACTGGTGCTGATACATCAGCCCTGTAGCTCAATCTGTACATGTTTCTCGGGTAGGCCACTTTTCCATAGAGTTTACGGTTATCTGTAACTAAGTGGCGATGATTGAAGACTCTTCTTTTTAATTCTTTGAGGGATTGCCAAGTCCAGTGAGCACACCGGTATTCGATAGAGGCCCGAACCTCTTTGCCACCAGCCTGACCAGGCTGTGAGTTCTAGTTGACGATCGCCTCAATTACATGCAAACAGGCACGAACACGTATGCAACCGACAGCAAGAAAAGACTCCGCAGGCGTTCGTATGGCTTGACATAGAGATTATGCGTTGTACACGCTTTTTCCCTTTTAGTTAACTGCAAAAGGGCATTCCTACGATCAGTGCTGGCTCTTAGTCTGGATGAGTTGTACGACGGGGTCATGGGCCAAGGGTTGAGTTATCTGCCAGCCTGCTCCTGCTGTGAGAAGCGGGCAAGCGGCGACTTGACCCGGATCTTCGAGGGCATGAACAATTCCACCCTCGTTACAAGGTTGGTCCCTGGGACTCGGCCGATGATTGCATCCCTTGTGTCGCCGTCAGCTTTGTACAGAGTACTGTATTGAATGAAAATTCTGTGCAGTAATTTGTAATCCTTTGCGCAACCTGCAGAGCTAAAATGATTGATGGTTTTTCTTTTGTTTCTGGGACAAGATCGAGATTACAGTACAAGGTCGGCGGTAGTTGAATGGTAAGGTTAGCATTAGTTCTGAAACGCAGCCAGCCGCCCAGCCTAGAGCTCACGTATGTCTCGGTTCGACGCAACTCATCAATCGCCAAACCCAATTGCATGGCCCGATGCAATGTCTTGTCGCGAAGCTGGGTAGGACTGTTCATACTTCAATAGCCTGCAGTTGATGGATATTGAGGTGGTCTCAGTGGCTTGCACCAAGAACGCCATCAGGCGTAAGCAATAGTTGAAGCTTTATAGTGGCTTCAACGGCTATTGGACATGTTAGTGTTTAGGGTTAAGTGGTAACTTATGGTGTGTGATTCGTTTAGACATTGAGGCAGGGTAGAAGTGTTGGATATCCGGATATCGAGTGTCAGATCGGGGTCTTTTTCTTTTCTTTTTCTATTCACTCTGTTCAGCAATGAATCAGATGAGGGAGGGTGTGGGAAGTAAGTCTAGTATCAATAATAAGCAACCTGACCTAAACCACTGGTTGATGAAGGGATCGGGTTTGAAGAGGTTTGGGCCTGCGTACCAAGCTACTGGGCGCAACATTGCGGTTTCTTTTGAGAGCCCCGCACCTGAGCATTTTTTCTTCTTTTTTTTCCTTTCTTCTCTCCAGCTGAGATATTGTACTGAGAAACAATGACGACTAAACATTCAATGAACCGACCAGTCCTCGATGGGCATACGCATAGTGTCTGATAGAAATCAGAGCCAGTAGTACGGGTCTGCCCAGTCCAAAGCCCAGCCAGCCACGGCTGGGTAAATGCTTGATTCCCACAAGACTTGTTCAAAACCGTCGGTTATCCCCACCAGCCACGAGCATCCCCGACCCACGAGGACAAGCTTGTGCCTGTGCTAGTCTGCTCCTAGAACATTGCATTTGCTTAAGATTGGCTGGGGACCGCTAAACTTTGGTCCCTAGCTTCTGCTTGATGCCGTGAATCTTTGAGTATGTGTGAGAGAGTAGCCAAAACTCCACTCGACGTGCATCTTGGTAAAATCCACTCACACTTGATCGTGATGAGATGGGCTCTTGATTGCTGAAATGCTACCTAACTCATCCAGCTAGCCATGTATGACTGGTTACCACGCTTATATCGGAGTGGACTCTATGGACCGCGATGCTCGGCATAGCAAAGTGAGTACGGTATAGCGAAGGAACCGTCAGTATCAGAATCAGAATTTGTTCTTATTCAGGGTCAGCTTGTTAGAGATACTGGGTGTAGTATCCTCACTGTCCCGTTCATTACGTGGTTAGTCATATAATCACTGTCCAATATCGCATGCACCCTGGCACTCATATGCTCTCCCATGGAATGACATAATGCTTCCGATAATTGGACGGCTGACCATGGATTGGTCCTGCAATGCTTGAAGACGCGATATTGATACTATCACTACTCGTGGGCGATAACTGCATTCCGCAATGGAAATACGAGCAGTACCTGCAAGTATCATCTAGTTTCGCATGTCGCCAAGATATGTCATTGATTGACCGAAGCCTGTCGATAACTGACTGACATGCAAGGTTTAACTGGAAACAGATTGATGGACTGGACGAAACCCTTCCACTTATTTATCTGCAGTAAATCAACTTGCCGGTATTCACTCTCAAACACAGTCTCCCTTCCGCAGCCACCGTGTGTCAGAATCGCAAGTCTTAATCAGTGCAAAACACCAAAGAAGGCTGATTCTATGTCAACATATCTGAAAGCCCCCGCGCCGTCATTCTGCGGCAGATAGTCAATGAAGCGAGGCGCTCAGGGGAAAGTGGTTAGGATGCAGTGATACCATCCCAATCCCATCCATGATTGATTGATTGATTGCTGGTGGTCCAACCACCAAGTGTTGGCAAGAGGCTTTCACACTGTCGAGTCGCGCCAACGGCCCGAGGGACAACAGATCCAATGGAAGGCAATGGCGTTGCAACGACAGTGGAGTGGGGGAGCGTTAGGTTAAGTTAGGGGAAAAAAGGGACTTTCACCAAAGGCCGGGAGTTGAGTTGGTCTGGCAAAGTCAAAGTCACTATCAGGGCACGTCGACCAAGACCAAGACCAAGACCGGCGTCTGCCAAGGAACGCTACGGTACCTTTGCATTGAGTGGTCCGCTCTGCAGATCGTAAGTACCTTACTGTCGTACCTAGCTTAACCCAATCCAATGCGCTGGGGTCAAGGGTCCAAGCCATTTACTCGGTGCCCTGCCTATCATAAACCCAATTGGAGTGGCATCAGCCATATGAGTCTTTTCAGTAACAGAGATGTACTTTAAATAACTTGTTAGTTAATTCAAGGCAAGAGTGAATTGGCAAGTCTCATCAAACAATAGTTTCCTCTCCTGGTGCTCAGACATTCATCCACGTTGAACCCTTCATTAAGCATGGGCCTTTCTCTATGTCTAGGTTGTTTCTAAACCACCTCGCTAATCAGGACCCCAATTCCAGTTATCCGAACAGTAGGTCTGTTGATTCAGAAATCAACAGTAAATAAACGTTTCTTTTTAGGAGACTTTTTTTCTTCTTGTCATGCAACCGTGTCACCCCCGTTAGTAGTAGAGGTCCTGATAATTAACCCAAGGTCAGCACTGTAAGGCACAGACTGTACTGTAGGTACTGTAGTTCAGTAAGTAATTGAGGGTCCCCGCCGTTTGTATCACAATATTTGGGAATGGAACCAGAACCATTACCAAGGGCCTCCATGCATGCGACAGTGTAATATCTCGTCCCGCAACCCAATCCACTCCCGCATTCCGATTCATCTCACTCTCTCACCCTTTTTCTTGTTCGTTTGCTTGTTCGTTCCCCTTGAATTGGATTGGGAGTAGAGTACGACACAGTGTGAGTGTGCATATATTCATTCATTACATTACATTAGCATAGCATTGCATCGCATCGTTTCTTTGCTTCTCTGTTCTGTTCTCTGTTTCTTATGTTTCTTCTTCCCTCTCTCCCCCAGAACTTGATTTCCCCCAACCCACTTATCCAATCCTATCCCAGGCTTATCCTTTTTTTCTTATGAAGTCACCGGGCAGGTTTCCCAGAACAGAACCAAAAGCAAAAGCTACATTACTACGAAACAGAAACGAAGCAAGGCAAAAGCAAGTAATTTAAGAATTCACTTGCAGGACCACCCAGTCTCCAGACTCCAGTCTCCAGAGCCAGTCTAACCGCCACCACACGATACACAATACAAACGGAGAACACTACCTACCTAACGTACCTTACGCTACAGCTCAATAGGTACAGCACAATACCTACAATACAATCGTTGGGCTTGGGCTCTACAATACACACACCACACACCACAAAACCACCCCCGCGTTGTGTCCCCAGTCCCCCGTCTACTCTTGCATCTGCTCTGCTGCTTCGCCTTGCCATTGTTTGGCCTGCATCGTTGGTTCGTTCTCACCCCTTGATTAGTTACCCTTCTGAAAGACCTTCGAGGCCTCTGAATAGAGACCCCAAACCGGACCTGCGCGCACCGCACAGCACTGCACTGCATCACGTCGCATCACATCCTATCCTCTCACTTCTGTTCCTTGCACCCACACCCTGCCCTGTGTCTGTTTCGGTTTCTGCTTAGTCCTCCTCCACCTGCTCGACCCATCACATCCATCCAGTCCCGTCCCTAAAAAAAATCCGTACCTAACAGGAGTACAGTACAGCACGGTACCTTAGCCCGAGCCGTCCAAGGCAGGCCTTTTTTTTCTTAGCCCCGAGGGCCCCCCCAACTCGTCAGTCGCCCAGGCTGCTCTTGCTGCCGTTGGATCATGGACAGCACCGGATATACCTCTGCGTCGTCTGCGTCCGCTCATACCGCAACTTCACATCGTCGCAAACTCATTAAGAAGCCTCCCTCCTACTTCGGTCGATCCTCTTCTACCTTCGATGGTGGTGCCTTCGACGCCCAGTCCCTCGAGAGCAAACGCAGTTCCCAAAGCCTGAAGAGGGCCCCCAGCGCTCCCCCAGCCCGCTCCAACCCCGCGACCGTGGCCGACTGGCAAGACTCTGATCGATCTCATCCTCAATTATCCGCCAACAACACCCTAAGACCCGTTCCATCGCCCATCTCACCTCAGGGCGATTTAACCCCTGCTAATCATTGGGCGCCTGTCCCTCGTCACTCCGACCGTCTTTCCGATTCTCATCTACGCCCACTCAATAGTCCTGGTATTCACGACGACCTGATCGGCGCTCCTTTTGACGGCGCCGGCCTTTTGAGCAGTATTGAATCCATAAAGATTCCCAGTCCAAAATCTCAAGCTCCTGCTCCCCGTCACTTCCCGCCTCAAATTGTCAAGGCGCCCGCAGACGCCAAGATTGCGAGTCCTGCACTACGAACAGCAAACAGCTTCTCTGCGATGGACTCGACAATGAACGAGAAGGGCCTTGGCCCCAGAGCTCCAACTGACGGTCCCTCTGTCAACCCCAAACGATACTCCGACGATGGCAAAGACTCCAAACCTGCTGTTCTACGTAAGAAGTCGGGCTTTTCAGGTTTCATGAACAGTCTGGTAGGCTCACCCAAGAAGCCCGTTATCTCTGCGCCTGAAAATCCCGTGCACGTTACCCATGTGGGCTACGATAGCTCTACGGGCCAGTTCACAGTCAGTATTTCCATGCCTTCATTACTCTATCCATTAACAACGTCTAGGGTTTGCCGAAAGAATGGCAGCGACTTATCAACGAAAGTGGAATTCCTGAAAAGGAACGACGAGAGAACCCGCAAACTATGGTTGATATTTTACAGTTCTACAAAGAAACTACAGAAAGACCTCCGGAGGACCAAGTCCTCGAGAAATTTCATCATGCTGGCCAGTATGCCACCTCTCCGGCAGCTGCAGCATCACCGGGCATGTACCCGTCAAACTATATGGGTATGTCACCAACCAATATTTCACCTACGAACGCCAGGTTTCCAACTGTCAATCATGAAGGAAGTTTTGAGAATCCCCGAGCACCACCACCTGTACCCCGAGGTCAGGTTGGTAAAGACTTGATGCCCAGCCGTCCGGCCCCGAAGCCCCCCGTCAGCATGGGCAACCGACATATGCCTCATGGCACTTACACGACCAAGGACTCTGGCATCGGTATGTCACAGTCTGGCGACGAGTCCTACGGCCCGTCCAAGGATGCCGGCCCCATGCTCCCCGAAGAGCACCGTTCGAGGTCTAACTCCCGAGCTACCGGACCAACATACGCCCCTACTGCTCCTCAACCCAACCCGCAACTCGCTCAGGCTCAGGCCGCCGCCTATCAACAACAACTGATGCAGCAGCAGCAAGAGCAGGCTATGGCCCAGGCTCAAGCCGCTATGTCTGGCGGAATTGGCCGTGCACCCAGCAAACGAGCCCCTAACCACCATCACCACCAAAACCCGAATGTTCAGGCTGCTCCTGGATATGGCCAGCCCAACGGCATGCACAGTGCTTCCCGCCAGCAAGCTCCTCAGGCCGCCGTGCCTGGAGCTAGACCACGACACCGAGCTCGCCAGAGCGCAGGAATCGATATTATCGCCTCCCTGAAGCGTATCTGTAGCGAAGGTGATCCTCGAGATATTTACCGCGGATTTAACAAGATTGGCCAGGGTGCTTCTGGAGGCGTTTTTACTGGTCATGAGCGTGGTACAAACCGTCTGGTGGCTATCAAGCAGATGAATCTCGAGCAGCAACCTAAGAAGGACCTGATTATCAATGAGATTCTTGTGATGAAGGATAGCTCACATCCCAATATCGTCAACTTTATCGACAGCTACTTGTGCGGCGGCGAGCTTTGGGTCGTCATGGAGTTCATGGAGGGAGGCAGCCTTACGGATGTTGTCACCTTCAACATCATGTCCGAGGGTCAGATTGCTTCAGTATGTCGCGAGACACTTCTAGGTCTGCAGCACCTGCATTCCAAAGGTGTTATCCATCGAGATATCAAGTCTGACAACATTTTGCTTTCCATGGAGGGCAAGATCAAGCTGAGTGAGTGTCCACAGTTCCTTTCGTTTTGATACCATTTCTAACTGTAGCAGCCGATTTCGGATTCTGTGCCACTATTAACGAGGCCCAAAACAAGCGAACGACAATGGTCGGAACGCCTTACTGGATGGCTCCTGAAGTCGTCACAAGAAAAGAGTACGGACGCAAGGTTGATATCTGGTCTCTGGGTATCATGGCGATCGAAATGATAGAAGGCGAGCCGCCATACCTGACCGAGTCTCCCCTGCGTGCTCTGTGGCTGATTGCCACCAACGGAACTCCTCATATCAAGAATGAGCAGGACTTGTCGCCCGTTTTCAAGGACTTCCTGTACTTTGCACTCAAGGTGGACCCCGAGAAGCGAGCCAGTGCTCATGATCTGCTAAGGGTAAGCTGATTCATCGATTCTTGGTTGCGGTTTTTAACTCTTTTCTAGCACGAATTCATGAAGGGCTGTGTTGATCTCGTTCAACTTTCTCCCCTGGTACGAGCTGCTCGAGAACAAAGGGCGCAAGAAAAGGCTCGCAAGGGGCAGTAGGTACCCCCCGTGCGAACCGTTCCTCCCCCGTACTCCCCTGTCGTGGTGAAGCGGGAGAGAATATTCCACCGATTCCCAGCGTTTTTCAGACGATGATCGACGTGTCGACACGTCGGCAGTGTTCCGTTGTCTTGTGACAACTTGAGAACAAACCAAGTGGACCTTGATGTGTCCCTGATCACGATTCTGATTCCCAATTATCTAATGACCATTTTTCTTGCACAAATCATTCAACTATCATAGCAGGCCTTGCATCTGGAAGTTGGAATTGCCACCATGCCTATAAAGGCCTGGGTCTATGTTATTTTATGCACATGGAGTCGCCAAGTTCGGCCCATGGCAAGAAGAGAAAAAAACAGAAAAAGGTGCCAGCAGGCGGACACCATGATGATGCCTGGCAGCACATAGAAACGACACGCTGGATATACCCCTGCATACGAACTGTTTCTTGCACATCGAGTTCGCACTCGAGGTTTGGTCTGTTACGTTACTAGACCTGACCCTCTCCTCACCAGCTTTGAATCATAAAAAAATCGTTTGCTCTACTCTGTTCACTTGGTACTTCGTGGATGTTGGGAAATGTGTATGTGTGTCTAAAGTGACCATACAAAAACGGCAATCTTTTTTTGTTCTAGATATCACTCCTAAGGAGTATGTTCGTACTAACATAAAAATCATAACGGTCGTCGTCATCAACCATCCTAGTCAAAAAAGCGCAGCCAACAAGTATCCAGCACTTGATGCAAACATCATAACGCGAAATCAACGAGTCGGGCATATTGATACCCATGCTGTCCCAGCCATCTTTAAAGTTTAAAGAACCTTGCTCTTTCTGATCATGAAGCTCCCGTGTTCCCATTGCTGGTAGAAGGAGCTTATTTGCTTTCCAGCTCTGGAGCGACCCTGGCTTTCCCTCGCAATTGCGTGGGAGTTTTTGCCTAGGGGCATTCCATTACCAAGCACGGCAACTGTACCAAGTGCTGCAGGTTGCACTTGGTGCTTGAGTTTGCCGTGGGATGGCGAGTGGAAAGCCGAAGACCGTGGTATTGAATTCCTAAACGATGCAGCTGCAGCGCGGGCGGGGAGGAGAGACTTTGAGCTGAGAAGGCGATTGCGCAGAGCCCGCGCAGCGCGACTGAGGGCGGTGGAAGGAATGCAGACGAGTTGCATGTTGGCAGATGTTGTTGTTGTGTTGATAGAAGGGTGGTTTGATAGTTGGACTTTAGAGTTGATGGAGGTTGATTTGATAGCTCAACTTTAGTGTTGATGAAGGTTGGCTTGATAGTTCAACTTTAGAGTTGATAAAATGATTGTAGTTGAAAAGGAGCGTTTGTAGTTGAAAATGTTGAGCGCTTGTTCTGATGCTTTGAAGTTGATATGAATGAGAGTGATGGTGGAAAGGAAACAGAAGTTATAGACCGCACCTTTTAAGACATTCACCTTCCATTGGGTCATTACCTCATACACCCATGCCCACCTCCTAAAACACTCAGTCTCATGAGCCGGAACAACGATGCGGTCTGAGGTGGCACCTCGGGGCTGGCTCCCCGTGATAACTTGGCCCAGGTATTCGTTGTAAGTTTAGGTGTCTTGCGTCAGATCCTTGGAACGTGTAGGGCCTTGGTTTGTTGGCCTTGCAAATGCTACTGAGATAAATATGACTAATTGGATTCAATACATTGCTATTTTCGTGCAAGTCGGTATAAATTTTGCAGCACGACTATGTCCATGCGTGTCTCGGTTCCTGCATCATTCGAGTCGTTACTCAAGCCATTGCCTCTGGTACATCCAACTTGGGGGGTTGTGACTGTTCCCCTATTTCCCCATGTTATGATGAGACCACGTTCTCCACCGCCTTCTGTGTTGGCAAGCATAAATTGAAAAGGTTGGTCGATGTCCACGACCCGGTTTTGATCGCCTTTTGAAGCGGTGAGCATAACCTGCAGCGACTCATTGGCTCAGACTGTATTGCCGTTTTGAACTTGGAAGTGGTATCGTGATTGGCTGCTCGGGAGCATGCGATGATCAATTGACGTGCATGGGTGGACTGATAAGATTGGATTGCACGTGGTTTTTGGGTTGACATCGTAGAGTCACGATCCGCTGAGGTCCATCTAAACAAGCGACATTCTGTTAGCGCTCACGATCTGATCTGATCTAGTCCAGGTAGGGTAGTTAGCTACCCGAAAGTCTAAACATGGCTCAGATTGCAAATCACGACAAGATAATAAACAGTTTGTGAAGATTAGAATGCCATTGGCTATTAATTCGATCCTTGTTTTGGATCTTGTTGCTCTGCGTCTAATGCAGGCAAACCTCTGCTCTATGATATCCAGAGCTGCGTCTAGTTTATCGTCACACCATTCCTTTTGTTTTGGCCCATGCCCGAGAGAAAAAGGTCATCAATCCATTCCTGAACTCCAAAGAAAGAAAAGCACGTCATCTCGCTCAGGTATTCCCATAACCCCTTCCCAGAAATCATCTCTTAATCATGATCCAAGCATTGCTTAGTAGCATGTGTAACCACCGTCGATGATGCAGTTGGAACCGGTCATGAACTTGGAAGAGTCGGAGGCCAGGAAGATGCAAAGGCCGTTGAGCTCGTCGACGTTGCCGAGGCGGTTCTGGGGAGTAAGAGACTTCCAGATCTTCTTCTGTGCATCGAGAGCGGGCACTCGGTTGAGAGCAGTGTCCATGTATCCGGGAGAGATGCAGTTGACTCGAATATCGTACTTGGCCCACTCTGCAGCAAGAGACTTGCCAAGTTGGATGACACCAGCCTTGGAGGCGTTGTAGCAGCTCTGCTCCTGGGGGAAGTTGACGATGGAACCAGACATCGATGCAACGAGAATGATGCTACCAGGCTTTCCAGCGGCCATCATGGCACGGCCAATAGCCTGGGACATGAGGAAAGATCCAGTGAGGTTGATGTCGATAAGACGGCGGAACATGGCGGGATCGTATGTCTCAGCCTTGATGTTGGAGTCGGCGATGCCGGCAGAGTTTACGAGAACATCAGGGGCACCGTAGTTCTCAACAACCTCGTCGACAGCAGCATTGATGGCAGCACCGTCGCGGACGTCAACCTTGTAGAAAGCGACAGGGAGACCAGTCTTGTCATGGAGCTCAGCTGCAGCTTGGTCACCGAGCTCCTGGTTGGCATCAAAGAGAATGATGTTCTTGGCGCCGGCCTCAGCACAGGCGCGAGCCATGTAGTTGCCAAGACCACGGGCAGCACCAGTAAGAACGATTGTCTTTCCGTAAACGCTCATGTTGCGCATGGTCTGAGGAAGCTGCTCAAATGTCTTGCGGGTGAGAGGTTGAACAGCGTCGCTGTCAGGTGCAGGGACAGGAGTCTCGTGGGGAATGCGAGCAGCGGCGTCGGAGACGTTGACGGTGTGCTTGTCGCCGGTGCCATGTCCAGCAGCGTAGACGGTGACAGGAACCTCCTTCTCACGAACGACATTCTTCTTCATGTCTGTGTCGTTAACACGCAGCACGCGAGTGGCTGAGAAGCATCGTGCAGTGTTTCGGGGAACAACAGGGGCAGCAGCCCGAGTGAGGCGAAGGGCGCTGCGAGCGGCGAAAGACATGATGATTATCGCGGTGGTGTAAGTAAGAAGTTGTGATGAAGGGGTTGGATATATAGTAGAATTGGTGAAGAAGAAATTATATATTCAAGGTGGCCTCAGGACACAATCGCTTGAAGTGAAAGAAGAGGAAAGAGAGAGGTGGCTGAGGATGATGGAAAGGGAGTTGAATAGGCACAGGGGAGCTCGATATATACTCGAGTGAAGGTGGGTCTCCAAAGTGAATCACGGATAGTGTTTGTGGAGGTGGAGGAGGTATAAGCGGAGGTGGAGATTTAGAGCAATGCAGAGAAAACTCTAGGCTTGGGGCGAAACTAATTTTTTTTCTCTCGCAGGAGTTGGCGTGTAGGGTCGCAGAGCAAGGGACTTTGCTAGGCGCAAGTTTAGTGTGGCGGTATGTCCGCGAAAGGGTGTGGTGTAGCAAGGTAAGCGATAAGGTACGGTGCAGTAAAGATGACTTCAGCTGGGGCTGGAATCAAAGGGATCTGCTTGTACTTTGGCGGCTCTGGTGCTCCTAGTGCTTGCCGAAGGAGGGTGTGCAGCGGGGGCCTGGACTGACAAAACTGTGGAACCGGATGTGAGAGTGAAGGCGAAGACCAGTATCAGATTTGGTGTTGCGTTGCCGATCTTGCGGTAGGGAAACTCCGTCGACACTGGCAGGGCAGTGTAAGACAGTGTTTGGCGGAGGAAAAGTTATTGAAAGCTTAGGTGACTGCTGGAGGATCGATGTTATCCTCAGGGCTCTTCAATAGCGACTCCAGAACGGCAATTGTTGGAGTTGTCCTGATCTATGCTGGTAACCTTGGACGACGGAGATGCGGCCTTGATGCTTCGGATCCGGGGCTTGCAAGCTTGGTGGCAAATGCAACAAAGATATCTCGCCTAGAGGTGGTGTGGGGAGAGCTAATAACGGAAGTGTCTATACAAGCGCAAGTTTGTTAGTCGCCGTTATCTCCAAATAGGTACTGACACGACGACAATGAGGAAGCGAAGCGGATGAAGATAGATTGTTGGGTCCAACATACCACTTTGAGGAGAGAATTTGGTTCAGAGTTGTGTGAAGTTAATGTGAAGGTGCGCGCGGTTGTGATGGAAAGTTAAAATAAATTAATGCCGTATGGCTATGGATTTATATAGGTAGGTAGGTAGCCCGGTAGAGATGACGGATGCCATACGTACCTACCTACTGTACGCAGGCGTAGGTGGAGCAACGGCCGGCACGCCTTCTGGTGTCTTCCTGGGACCTAGAACGAGCACGCAAACAAAAGCAAGGGAGGAGCATTCTTGACCGACTTCGGTGTAAGACGGTGAGATGAACTCATGTTTGTAGCAACAAGAAAGTACAAGGCACGTACTTACTCATGCTATGTGCCTGAATTAGAAGCTTATTAGCTTGGGTCTAACTGTGAGAAAGGTCAAAGGGGGGGCAGTCTGAGTCCCCTCCCGTAGTTGTCGCACAACAAACTTGGACTGGACTCACGGGAGACCGATGTCGCATTAACCGGGGGTTCAGTCTAATGTGAGACGGAATGGAGATTTGTGATGGTCACAAGATCGATTGACAGGGTCGATGCCAGGGCTGTTGCATTTCCTGTCAAGTCAAGACGTTGACCTAGACCAGACCACAGCTGAGGCGCATTCAGGCACGCATTGCAATGTGGGGGATTGATTGAATGGCGTTCAAAATGTCGTCTCATTAGCCTATGATGTGATCTGAATGGGCTGGGGTTTCTGTTTAGCTGTGAATGCGGGTGATGGAAATTTCTATCATGTTTTACATTGAGAGAGAAGCTTGGTTGGTGTTGGTGTTGTTTCCTCTTGCCTCATGTTGGAATGGCATATCCAATCGATCCCTTCCTTTGTGGTCCAAAACTCATGACTGGCAACCACCCATGATTTGCACCTTCCTCTACGCAAACCTCGACCGGATCTTGCCGCATCTGCTCTGACATTTCCTTTGATAACAACGTGGGGTTACTGAAATGCTTGTCAATGCCCACATTAGAACACTCCCTTGACAGTAACAGTCTAGAGGCAGTTTCTTATTCTTTCACTGTACTACGTCTCACATCCACATCTCATATCATGCCTACCTCGCTCGGCTCGTACCTATAATTTGAACCCTGCTACACAAACACGATACAACATCATTGCGTGCCCTTGTTAAACGCGAGCTTTGCGAAAAGGACCAGCCATTGACGTTATCGAAGTCACGCGAACACGACAAAAATTCTAAACATCCTGTTCTTCGACAGCTTTCCAAACTATAGAAGCTTTGTTGGGTTGCAGCACGGAGCAAAGTTGAGAACAAGCACATGGGGGTTTCAGGGATTGGACACACCAAGTGGAGGGGGGAGATCATTAAGCGTGGGGAGCTTGGAGCTACGAGCTATGGCGGGTCGCGGGGAGACTGGAAGCGCCCCAAGTTCACGATGCTTCCTTAAGCTTCTCGGGACGTTACAGGGGTAGCTCTTCTCTCGGTACCTATTCCTAGATGCCCCCACCCCATCCACAACGGGCGCTTACATGGAGATGGATGCCCGGATCTCCAACAATTCTTTGCAGGCCAAGATCAAAACGATAACGCTCAAAGACTGCAAAACAAAGTCAGCATGATATCTCTTGGGAGTCCGAGCGTTCCGGGGCATGTCTTGAAGTTTCCCCGCCTGATTCTAGTCTGGACTTCCACAGGCTTCTCTGTTTGGCTTCCATTTGCTTGGTATGGTATAGTTTGATGCAATATGCGGCAGTCAAGCCACCCGGCAAAGAAAATTTTAGCTCCAAGTGCGGCGTTGCCTCAACACCAGAACAAAAAAGCATTTCATCTCCTAGTCGAAGTGATTCGACAATTGATGGTCGCCGGGCCCATTCCACGCCCGCTGCGGCTTGCAGTAGTCGCTATGTCATTCTCTGGGGTGAGCAGGTTCTGCTCTGTTCCCATCTTTTTAGGCAGATGGATTCTTTGGCACTTGATTCATTGTTACACCGCTATCCAACCAGAGAGTTTTAACCTTACACCAATATAGAAAACATGCCACGGTATTCCTTCGATCCGAGCTGAGGAACACAGACCAAACCATACTTGACATCTGTTATTGCGCGTCCCCCTGACAGCATTCAACAGCAACTACAGGCGGTTGGTTTCATTCTTCAATTCCGGGTAACACGGATCCTGGCACATCCCCTCGTCTTGGTCGAGTCAGAACCTCCAGTCCAGCTCTCACCGAGACCGCTTCTGTTTCTCCAGGTGAGGGTGTCTGGTGTTCACCATTCGCAAGACATGACACGTATTAGATCTCCGCTTAACTAACACTAATATCATCGTGTCAAGCAGAAGTCTTATTGTCTTACCAGTATATTATTTTTGCAATGCTGTAGTTGAGTGACAACGAAGTTTCCCCTTACCCTATCAATCATTCAGACGCAAAGTTAACATCATTTACCTCTCGGTGTGTCATACCGTCTACTTGGGTAGCCTAGGTTACACCTAAAATTGCCAAGACAGCCTTAACACTGGCTTACCTATTGGTTCACACCACTCTTACCCTTGACCTCGGGGTGTCAGAAGGATTGGCCACGGAGAGCAGAAGAGACGAAATAAATCAGCCATCTTATGCAAACTTAGGCTGGCAATCAGGCTAGTTTATTTCTGTGGCCTAAGGCTTGGAGGACAATTCTTCTGACACCCACCTGCCTTGACCGAGGATCTCTTTTCTCTCCGTTGCTCGGTTGCGTGGCCTGAGAGATACCAGAAACAATGACAAAGGGTGTTTAGTTATTTCGTGGGGGCTTTTGATCCCAAACTCTTTCTAGTCACAGATATGATGAGATTGAGTTTGTTGATAGCAGTGACGATCATCATTTATGACGACAAGCCATTGCTGAAGGTAAACTCCCCTCGTCTTTGGGTGGTCGAGTTGACTTACACCAAAAGTTCAAAAGACGGTGTGTAGCCAGCCCTTGATGATATTTCTGGCGGGTTAATCCACCTCAGGAACGTCTAAGCATCAGACGATATTCCGTTTGTATCTACCTGCAAAAAAGAAAAACTCATCGCCAATGTAAGGAAACAACGGATAGAGCGGACTTGGATCTCCTTCTGACCCACAGTGGCTCTCGTTTACAACTGATCTGATCGATATCCACTGAGGCAGCTTCCAGACGAACTCAAGTGCAAGAGAACGTCACCAACAAATCAGCAGTAGAATATGACGATGATACAGATTCCCCTAAACCAACGCTTTCGACGGTTCTTGCACTAGACTTGACGTCAAACCTCGCAAAGTGATATAATTATTATCGAACCGAAGAGCAGAGAGTCTTCAACTATGTCGTCAGCTTTATTTTCCCCGTCAATATGGGGCGAGCATATTATCGTCTGTATCCATCACGGCACGCAATACCTCACCCGCAGCCCCCCTTGACTATTGATTGCAGCATCGTCTACTCTAGCGGGGAGATGCCAAAGGCCCAAGCACATGCCGGGGTTCCAGAACATCGACAAAAGCACAGTCCTCCAACTCCACACACAGAACATATTCCCATCAAATTGGAGAGATTGAACCGCCAGCATTGATCAGCCACATGCGAATTACTCAACGTTCAATATTGCGCATCGCGGAGGTCCCCTCATGCTTCGGATGAGGACTGCATTAGCTGCTTCGCTATCGAACAAGGACGACATTAAAACCACGACTTTGGCCTGGGTCACCGGCCCGGTATCAAAATCATTATCATGATTTTCGTCTCAGAGTACCCGGGCCGGTAACCCAGTTCCTTTGATCTCAGGGTGAGGCACTAAAATGACATCTGTAAGCGATTCATGTCGCCTGATTCAAATTGTGCAGGTAGTCTATTAATGAGCTTCTACCAATGCAATGAATGGCCTAGAAGTGAAAACAAGAATGATACTAAGGCATCTCAAAAAGAGAGGCCCTGCAGATAGACGCCATCGATATCGTCAGCCCTCGAGTATATCGATATATATATATTTACGAATAGCCAGGCCAATATCAGCCACTGGTAGGGTATTATTACAAATGTAATTCGTTTCCTCCAAAAACAGCATAATGTCATGCAAACACCCTCAATATCCATCCACCCGTGCAAGGACTCTGTCGCGTGAATCCGTGTGCAATACCCTTTTCAACACCACATTACCCTAATAACTTCTCCGTTAAACGCCTTGTTTGCAGAATTTGCGCCTTAAGGATTCTCCTTATTACGAATTGACAGCAAGTATGGTTCTAAAAGAAGTGATAAGACAGTTCTTTAGAATAGCAATCTCGGTTCGATGAGAAACTATCACTGATCCTGACTTTCGTAGTCAATCCGGATGAGATCGAGTAATGATGAAATGTAATGACTCTGCCGATAGAGTTAGCATCAGTACGCCGCATGTAAAAAAAGTCAGGGTTGGGGAAAGGAAACATACCATTGCTCTGTTTTCCGCAAGTATCTCAAACAACCGCGGCAAAAGCGGCCTGAAAAGAACTTCATTCCAGCCTCCACGCTCACCAGTCTCTGTCTGCTTTTTAAGAAGCTCTTCCTCTGCCTCAGTCTTCACCACGTTCCTAGCAATATTTCGCAGCACCAGCGCAGCGCTGAGAGGAATACCGGCGGCTTGGGGTGGGTGGTTTGGGTTTCGTTCATCACGTACTGTCATGGTTTCCTCAAATGTTACTGTCATGGTCTTGGCTGGAACGATCCACGAGCGCTCTGGCTTTCGGCTGTGCGCTTCATTGGGCAAAGCCAAAGAGACATGTGTGTTGATGTGCCGAGCGAATTCTTGAAGACGCATCTTGGTAGGCTTCTGGAAACGAGCACATTGGTCCCATGTGCATGTGAACTCTTTCTCGACATTGTCAAACTGTCCCTCCTCATTGCGCTTCTCGTGAAGATGATCTGTGAGGATGTGTTCCCACATCTTCTCGGTCTTGATGTAGAAGTGACCGCATTTCTCAAGCATGTTGTCAGGATTCGAGGCCCAGAGACACCGTCCATACTCTGAACCGTCCATACCCAGGGGTTTCGGTCTGGCACGGATACCATGGATGATGAACTTCTGTTGTGGGTCACCCGGGTCCCGGAGGACCTGCGCATTCGAATCTTTGTAGACCGAAGTGCTGTTCCTGATGAAGTCGGCAGGTGTAATCAGTGGCTGACCAATAGTCTTTAGGGGCCCGACGAAGGCAGTTTGGTAGGCCTGCCAAGCAGCTAGCTGTGTTACATAAGAGTTGTTATCCTCTTCGAAGAAGCATCGAACCCATTTGTGGACGCGATCGGGTTCTTCCAGCTTGAGCATCTCTTGCAACAGGTCCTCGGGCATAGGGGCGATCTGATCGCGAGCAGGGATTCTTTGCTCGGGCACTAGAACAAAATCGCGCTGCGTCTTTTGTGCGCCGTGAGCAAGCAAGCGAGCGAGCTGGTTGACCAGGTTCTCTGGCGTCAAAGAACGGATCAAGTTGTCTACGTTTGGTACGACAGCGGTGTACTGATAGAGGAAGTCGAGGCAAGCATCAATAAGCTCATCGTCGTTGAGCAATAGCCAACTAGCAAGTCGCTGAAGCACGGGTCCGGGAACATTGCCCAACTTGTTTGTAGCCTCGAGGTTCATCGAGATACGGCCAAGGGCGCGGAGAGCTGTCAGAATAGTGCCTCGGTCGTCAGATGTCATCTGTGCTAATAGGGTTCTGTATAAGGGGTCATCTGAATCCAGTGTCATGAAGGGCGTCAGCTGCTCTGCAATGTCCAGAGTAAGATGCTTCAACTCGACAAGCGAATCCCTTTGTGGCAGATGCAGAACGATGCAGATCAGGTCCTTAATAGGAGGAAAGTCGGACAAGTTGTGAGCATTCTCGGGAAGAGTGACCATGTTGCGGAGCGTCAGGACAGCTTCAGTTACCAGGACTAGGTTGTCTGCGAGGGACTCGGTCTGAAGAACATCCGGCATATCCTTCTCGATGAGATTATCGATTCGTTCCAAGATATCTTGTGTTCCATAGTTTCCGTCGAGAACGTTTGGATCGCTAGAGTCATGAGGAATGTTCCATGATACAGTCCAGTTGACATGATAGAACAGCTGGCCCACCTCAAGGGCTTTGTCAACCAGGCCTTCGGCAAGACCTGGGAAGGAATCGAACTTGTACTTGTCGCCTCGCTCAAACGAGATCTTGACCAAGTGGTTGAGTGCAAAAGCCTGCTCTGCGGGGATGTTTGATCGTAAAGCGTTCAAGCATCGCATGTAAATATTAGGGCCGTCAAACCCGGCTGTATACTAATGTCAGTCTTTGCCTAAACAATAATGAGGCATACTCACTGCCGGGCTGCATCGGTTGACGAGGATCTGGACGTGTCTGCTGGCGAGGCTTTTGGAACTCATTAGGCGCGTTGCCAGGGGTTGAGACAGCACGAAGCGTCAGGGGTTTAGAAAACCGCGGTTGATACGCAGTGACTAAATTGGATGTATTTTCGAGGGTTGCGGGTTGATGATGCACCGAGGGCCCACGGTTTCCCTGGTAGTTCTGTTGTTGTTGCTGGTGTTGTTGCTGTTGTGGTGCATGCATATTCGGATGATGTGAAGTAGTTTGGGGAGGATTGACGGCTGGCGAGTTGGTAGTGCTCGCATGGTGAGCAGATGCGTGCCTTGTTGTGCGTGAAGGGCCAGTATCTGGTTGGAAAATGACACGCTGGGGAGGTGCTTCTCTTAAACCCCTAGATGCTCGCGCACTAGCAGCAGCGTCTGGAACAGGTCGCTCACGGACGGGTGTACCATCATCACCCGATGCCGCTGAGTCTGTGGCACCAATATTACTCTCCCGTTTGGCACCGCGATAGTTCTCCCTCGTGCGTGTCAACAAGGCAGCGCCCTTAGCCGTTACATCCTCTAGAATATCCTTTGGCGGTGGTTCCTTGCCATGCACGGTGCTGATTTCGTATGCGGCAAGATTTTTGTAGAACTTCTCCTTCAGCGAGAAGGCAGTTGACGCTTCATTGTTCGAATAAATACCAAGCTCAGATGCCATGCGACGCCAGGCCAGCTTTTCCTCTGAAATCTTGTCGTAACCACCGCTTTCAACAACGTGGTTGAAGACCTTGAACAAGTCAAGATGTGTTGCGCCAACCTTGGGTTCCGGGTCCAGTGTAGTGCCTCGCTTGACATGGTAATCCCGGAGTCGTGTCATAAACTCCTCGTACTCGGGAGTGCGATCTATCGTGTGCGGCGGCACCTCGTTGCGTACGGGAGCCATCTTGGTAGATCGTCTCAGGGTTGAAGGGCAGGCGAGTCTAAGATGCGAATGCGCGCGCGCTAACGGAGGGTCGAGGTACAGGTCGTCGAGCTGCGTTGGGCGTCACGCAGTTAATAAAGATAAGCTGCAAGCAGGCGCATCCACGCGGTGTCTAGTAAATTACGGAAGTCTCCTTGTTGGTTTATTGATTGATACTGGAGACGTCGTGGATGAATATAGCCGGATCCACGATTGGAATTCAATTCGCATGGGTCGGTGCTAATAGTTTGCGCTGGCGCGGCGCGTCGAAAGTCTCGGTTGAGATAAAGCTGGCTTATCTCCACGTGACACCCGCTCAACAAATCAGCCAATCGATGTAGTTCTTCTTCAACTTAAACTGCTCCTTCCTAGAGTTGAATGATGAAGTTATCGAATGTTAGGGAGGAAGGCGTAGTCTATCTGCTTATGCGCAGGTGATTAGCGGGTTTTGGTCGAGTACTTGCTTGGAAAGAACGCACTTTAGTGACTGCCCGAGGTAAGGATGTGCGACCTGCAAAGCAAACCAAGGAGCATTGCTTTCATCAAGTGCCTGCCTCTTCAATGCCAGTGTTTTTTGCTGCCTGCTCAATTATATGACGATATTGAAAGCATATCATGCCTGGCTCTCCAACTCCCGTGCTTAACCGCCCCCTTGTGTATCTTGAGATACGTGATGGTGCATCTACCAGGGCGTACAGTTCCCCCTTTTCGCAAGGCGCTTTTACCTTGACAATCGAAGGCGAAAGGCAGATCGATGCAGAAGTTGGTGCGCTGATTGTGCTCATTCGCAAAGATGTGCAACAAGTGGTATGGATTTGTCGTGAAGAGACCACAGGATGCTAACAATCAAGGTTTCCCTTCGACTTCTTGTGGCAGAAGGAGGTGCGCAATCCGCCAGCGACATGGTCACCATCAACAATCAAGCTAGTAGACTGTGTATTTCCCTCCCTGGAAAGCTCCAGGCAATTCTTGTGCAGTTCGAGGAGAGGAGAGACTTTAATGTTGCTGTCTGCCTGTTGCAGAAGGCCGGCTTCCGTGTTAGCGACACGATACCGACTTCACTCCTCACAAATCAATCAATTCCCGATATTACGTCAAACTATGGTCCGCTGTTATCGTCGACTTCAGTCCAATCTCTCTTGCCGTTAAATACGCCGAGAACGCCAGAGAATCAACTTGACCCATCATTTACTGCAATGTTCAACGCCCCCTGCCAACCTTCTTCCATATCAGCTTTTCCAAACCCTCGGATTTTACATACTCAAAGACATGTCTCGGTCCCTGCTAACCCATATTCCGTCGCTAATGGGGTAGTAAGCACACCGCCAGCTGTGGTACACTTGAACCCATATAACATGTTCCTTGGAGGAGGAGAGACATACCCGCACATGCCTCGCATCAGCTCACCTCTCAGAAATTCAGTTGTGCCTGATGCACCTTCAGCTCAGTCGTTTGGGCAAGGTATCGAGTCGCATTCTGTTCCAAACTCGCTATCCCCAGGTTCCTGGTCGTCGCCCAACACTCTGATGCATAGCGAGTCCAGATCAGGCAGCCCTACGCAGTCCCAGGTCAATAACTCCAGCAGTCAACGATCTTTCACGTCGCTGAGGAGAGAAGCAACAGAGGAACTGACACAAGACCGGTCCTCTCAAGATGAATCGCAGGAATACCGGAATTTGATGCCCCAACCAAGAAAGCTCCCCTTTGAGTCCAGGAAAAAGGACAATAAGGCAAGCGGAAAGTCTGGGCCGCAGGATATCACCCCGGTCGAGGCTGGTAAAGGTCACAGAACCAGAAAGATAGGAGCACCAGCTGGTTCCTCAGGAAGGACAACTGGCGACAAGAGGAAAGCCCAAACTACAATTGGGTCTCGCAAGAGAGCAAAGGGTGAGAACCGCCAGTCAATCTTGCAGGACGTAGCAATAGAAGAGCCTGATGATCTGTCGGATGCAGACCAAAGAGAAGGCGATGACGCTACGATCTCTATTCCAGAAGTTAAGCGTTCCAGAAGAAACCCCAAACGAAATGCATACAAAGACACCCAGTGCCAGACAGAAATTCCTTCGGGACCGAATATTCTGGAAGGCTCTCTAGAAACTGCCAACTTGGACAGACAGTCTTCAGGGCATGATATCTCGCCTCTACTTGTTATTACTGATCCCGACGCTTTGAAGGCCTTACATGAAGCGACAGTAACTTTATTCGAAGAGTACGAGACAGAGCTTGCCAGCTGTAAGGATCGCACCCGGCATGCAGAACTATACTTGGAACGGATTTGGGAGAAGAGGAGGGACTTCTGGTTGAAAAGGCTTCAGGACAGTAAGGATGTGCAATGTTACTGCCAGGCAGACGAAATCCTTTCACCACTGGATACCGCTGTTTGAAACATCGAGACTTAGACTCTCAGCCACTGTACCAAATACGCCCAGATATCATCGATAGAGAATGAAACTACTCAAAGAGAGGAATTTCCTACATCTTTTAGGTTGTGCTGTCGAAAGCAGAGAAGTACCGTTACCACTTCACGAGGAAAGCTCCGACCGGACTAGAGCGACAACATGACTACCTACCTACATACGCATGTGTTGGACGTTCCCCTGACACTCGAATGTCGACTACTGTGGCAGCAAACTTCGGGAACACAGCAAACCCCCATTATACGGCAGGGGGAGAAAACCGTCAAAGTACATGGAGTATGCTAAGAGGCCCGAAACTTAGACAGCCAAAAAATCACGAAAGGTAAGAATGTAGCAATGTAAAACAGTCTTTTGAAAACTACCAACGGGAATAAAACAAAAAGTCAAAACACCCATCGTATGTATCCATGGATATCCATTCCAAAAAGTGCCTAAGGGTATTTAAATCGATACAAAGACAGCCGTTACTCCTTCATCTTGACATAGTTGCTGGGGAAAATGCCTGTTCTTGTGCCAATTTGTCCAGTCCTATACGATGTTAGTTGTGTTGAATCTGAATTCAAGCAGGTTCCAAATACGTACCACCAATCATTCTCGCTCTCAGTTCGCTTCAGGACGGTGATGACCTCGCCCTTTTTGAAGCCCAAATCGCCTGGCTGGTCCGCATCAAAGTTGTACACGGCGACAGCCTCATTCTTCTTAAGCAATGCTTGCTTAGCGCCAAAGTTGGGCTTGGGAGCTGCCGGACGTCCAGGGCCAGCCTTCTTATCGGCGCCAAAACCTCCTGAAGGGTTGTCGCGGTAAACATAGTCGTTACCTGCACCGCCACCAACGCTACTGGTGACTGTGTTGGAGCGTTGAGGCCCACCAAAACTATTTTGTCTGTCATAAACATCGTCCTGCCATGTGTTCGACCGGCTTGGTCTTCCGAAACCATTGTCGTATGAGCCTGTGCGATCGCGCTGCACGCCCTCGCCCATTGCGGACCCACGGCGGCCATTCCAAACAACATCGTCGTGTGATTCATCGTAAACAGGGACATCGTTATACATAGCGTCGTCGCTGCCGCCGCGCATGCCGCTGAATACGCGCGAGTTCAAAATGTTCATGAGGGGGGCAGCCTGAGGAGGCGGTCGCACAGAACCGGTGAGTAGCTGCTGTGCTGTGTAGCGCTGGCCGTACATCTTTTCGTTGGCATCGCGACGCTCGATAATGGCGGATCCCTCGAGGGAGACACCAGCAAAGAGACCCTTTGTCTTGGAATAACTGAAAATGCCGGCGACACCCTTAAGTGAAGCAGCACCAGCCGCCTCGGCATTGCGACCTACAGGACCAGCTGCTAGGGAGACATTGCCACCAAGAGTCAAAGAGCCAGCCTGGGCAAATGTCCTGACAGCGCTCGCATCGTTGAGAATGAAGACAAAATCGGTCAATTCGAAGCCAATCTGACCACCAAAGCCGGCACCCGCGGTCGCAATAGCACTTGGGGCACTCCAACTGCCGTCGGGAAGTCGGGCGACAACGAGACCACTACCGAAGCGGCCTGAGCCGAGGAAGCCGGCCTTGAGAACAGTGATGACGGCGAGGCCTTTCGCGTTTTCGAGAATGGAAGGAGGAATGACTTTGTCGGGGCCGAAAGACTGGCGAGGGTTGATAAAAGACGTTAGAATCTTGCCGCATTTCTTGCATTCTGCTGTGGTGAAGAGTTGTGTTAGCTATGTCTCGCAACGGTCCGAGTCTTAAGCTACATGGTTCGTTGGGAGGGGCTCATCATGCGCGATCATGAGTAGGCAATCAAGGGTTTCGACTTACACGCCATAGACGACGGGAGGGGATTGTTGATGCCCATCTTGGTACAATCGAAGGAGTTCCGAGCGATACAAGGGGTATAATTATGTGAGGTTTAAAAACTGTTGTTGAAAGAGATGAGCCAAGAAGCTGCTCTCACTGTACGAGAGGGCGAATGAGTGGGGTTGATAGGTATAGGTAGGTAGTAGCTTGTCCGGCTTGCGTCGTCACCAGACAAGTTATTGCTGCGCCTCGACGATTCCCCGGCCAAGCATTGGCTGTAAGCGAGTGACTGTCGTAAAATGATACGGCGATATATATATTACAGAGATATTGGCGGATCGACCGATATCTGAGAAAGTATATAGTAGAGGTAGTTGATGATTAGGTGCAGACGTTGGGTTCAATTTTAGTTAAGGTCGACGCAACGGCACGGCACCTAAAGCATCCCAATTCATGTGGCGCAGGTACCTAACTAGAATTCAGCTGTGAATCGTAACAAGATCCTCGACTGAAGTCATAGCGGCACTACTGCCCAACCATATCCTCTCGTCATGCCTTGCTTGTAACACGCTGCCCCGCCTCGGGTGTCAAGGTACAGCTGCATTTTGGCGGAGAAATCTCCAGTTTCGCTGTGGAGGGAGGAGTGAAGAGTGGCTCGTAAATTCGAGGTGTGGCGGTGCGATCTACAGCCTGGGTACGTACTATTCAACGTCCGGGCAGCGCGTGGCCGTGGCGGACTCTGGAACCCAAAGCGGGAGCGTCATGACCGCCGGGGTTGAGTTGGAAATCGGACCCCTTTCATAACTTGGCATTTGACTTTGAGAAAGGTGACTGATTTACGGCAACCGCAAGCCATCCTCTACCACACAGGAACGAAAAACAACCACATAACCCACGTATTCTGGCCTGATCGACCGCATCAACCACCGACCGCCCCTGTTCATCGGCAACTAACTCCCTTAATTCGACGACAACCTCACCCACCATGTCCGAAGCCTACGAGCGAGAGCGCCAGAACAATGCGCGCCTCGATGAACTTTCCTCCAAAGTTTCCGCCCTTCGCGGCATAACAGTCGACATCTACGATAACGCACGAGCCCAGGATGTTATTGACAACACCGTCCGTCTACCTCGCCCATCTGCTACAACTACTTGGCAGCTGACGTCTTAACAGTCCGATACTTTCTCCTCCATGACCACACAGATGAAGGGTTCCGCCGGTCGTCTAACCCGCATGGCTGCATCTGGAAACCGTGTTGCGATCCTCAAGCTGTCCGGAATTGTGATTGGCGTTTTCTTGGTGTTGTTCTACGGCGCAAAACTATTTTTCTAAGACTTGGGAGCGCAGGCGTCTAAGATGAATTGGGAAATGCTATTATACTGTAAGGGGAGATGGGATATCCATTATCTGCGCTATGTCCAGCCAGAAGAATATGGAGAATCCCAGACATTCGAGTGTCCATATCCAGAAGGCTAGAGAGTTATCCCCAGGAAGTTTACTGTTTTGGCAGCGTTGGGCCGGCGTTACTTGAATACATTTCACATCGCTTCATCACTTGTGTCGAAATCGTAACGGTCGTACAATTTAAGTCATCCCCTTCGCATTTACATGACACCTAACATGCAAACGCCCAAACATGCTTGCAACCATTTTATAGAAACTTCCTGCCGATAAACCATCTAAATGTTTCCAAAAGCACACCATTTACTGCCACACATTAGAGAACAAGTCATCATCTCCACCGAAGCCACCACTGGACTTTGTTTGACTGGTGCTACCAGTGGCAGCAGGGCCGCTGCTGGCCCATCCTCCGAATTCCTCGTCGGCTGAAACCTTGGGTGATGAGATAGGGTTGAAACCACCAGATGTCAACCCTCCAGATGCTCCGGGAACTATAGGAGTGTTGGCGAAAGCGCCTCCTGTGTTGCCCCATCCGAAGTCGTTAGCGGCAGGCTTTGGTGGTTCAGGAGCCTTCTGCATAGGGGCGGCGGCAGCTGCAGGAGCACCCCATTCGCTTCCACCCCATACGTCGGCGCCAGAGAAACCACCCATAGAGCTGGTTGTGGTAGTGGCGGGTGCAGCGGCAGGTGGGCTTTGAGGGGATGAGAGGTTGAAGACGGAGCTAGTAGAAGCTGCTGCGGGCTGTGGTTGAGGAGCCGATGTCGTGACGGGTGCAGAAAGGTCAAAGAGATCTCCCATAGCAGATGACTGTGCGGGCTTGGGTGCGGCCGGTGCGGGAGCTGCAGCAGGCGCAGGTGCAGGTGAGGAAAAGCCGCCAAAGTTGGAGAAGTTTGATGATTGATGCTGGTGAGTGGGAGCAGCAGGCTGCGAGGGCTTGCTGTCAAAGAAACTACCACCTCCTAGACCACCAAAAGCATTACTGCTGCTAGATGTAGTACGGCCAGCAGTACCCAGGCTGGCAAACGGATCGGGGGCAGCAGGCTTGGGTGCGTTCGAGGAAACGCTGAGGCTGCTGAAAGCATCGTTGAAACCGCCGCCCATTGAGCCTTGGGACTGGTGGCTGAAAGTGGGAGAAGCGAGACCACCGAATCCTCCAGCAGATGAAGGCTGCTGCGGCTGAGCCTGGGCTTGCGGTCGAGGTGCGGATGCGTATAGAGAGAGGATAGACTGCTTCAGATCAGGTCGCGACTGGCCACTGGGGGCGGTGCCGGTTGTGCTGGCTGGTCGTGGAGGAGCCTGAGGTTCGCCGAAGAAGTCGAGTCCGAGTAAAGAATCCTTTCCACTTGTCGCTCTTGGGGGAGCAGGCTCGCCCTTGGGAGGGACCTTGGCCGCATGAGGAGCAGCGCTGCTTGATCGTACAGGAACAGGATCCCCACCGATGAGGTCCCCCTGAGGCGGAGACATAGGCTTTGGTGCTGATGAGTTGCCCAGAGATGCCTTCCTGATGGATTCCTTGCGCTCTATAGTCTGCTTCTCCTTGACAATGCTGAGAGGAACATCATCATCGCCGTCGGCATCGAGGGTCGCAGGGTCGGGCATGGGACCGTCCATTACCCATCGCTTGAGTTCGTACTTTGTTCGGATAAAGTTCTCGATCTTGGCTTCGGAGGGGGCGTGACCAGCAGCGAGCTTGGCCTCCCAGTACTTGTTGGCGCGGGCATTGCCCCAGTTCAGAACGCTTTGCAGTTGTTCGTCGGTCCAGGAATCGAGGTCGACAGACTTGACACGGCTAATGTGAGTGCCCATGCCACGGTGGATGCCTGAGCATCGGATACAGATAAAGACGCCAAGGTTCCAGCTGGCCCATCGAGGATCTGGTCAAGTCAGTAAAGACATAATACAAAATTTAAGAATTATATCGTACGCTTGTTCCTTTTGCAGTCAGAGCAGACCTTATTGGCTTCCAACTTGAGAAGACTCTTGATGGTAGCTTGGTTTTGCGCCGCCCGCTCGGCGGCGGGGTTTGGGGCTCTCCGGGACATGATGATGTTGTGACGAGAAAGGACAAAGAGGTCAGGTTGAGGTGTCGCAAGATTCGGAATGTGGTTTTTGCAGACTTCACTCTTAAAGAGCGTTGCTGCAAAGTGGCAACCTAGAGTTTAAAGAGGTGCCTAGAATTGAGGTGGATGAAGGTCGATAGGGAGGTGCCAAGGTGGTCAGGTCGGTGATGTTTTAGTTATCATTAGCAGTTGGAGCCCAGCGGAATTGATGCACGGGCCTGGACTCTTTGATGGAGGTAGGTACCTGGCCCCTGGATTTGGCGGGGATGCTACAAGTTGAGGTCGAAGCTTCTACCTTGCATTACATGACACCTGCTCCTTTAACTTGGCGACTACAGTACCAATTCTTGAAAAGACCGGAGAAGTTATCATAAACACTCTGAAACGCTAAATAATTTAGTATTAATTTGTTACGCTCTCTTTAATTGACTTTGTATCATGTAATGAGCTGCATTCCTTCTAAGCCACGTTTCCATATGCTGGGGCTGAAACAAAGGGAAACAGCCTCTGGCTTCAAGTCTGACTTGAGCATTTTGAGGAAATGCTGTTGAATAATCGTTGCCAACAAATAATTGCTTGTCAGGAACTAGGCGCTGCCGTATTTGGAATACCATCAGCGTATCCAAGCCCGAAAATCAAAGCAAAGAGCCACATTTACAGCGTATAACTGCCCGGTTCATATTCTCAGCTGTGGCTGTGCTCCTGCTTAGCAACTCGATGATGCAAATGATTCCACAGATTGCCACTAATCAAGACCCTGGATTTATAACGTCTATCTTTTGTATGAGAATGGCAACTCATCTTTAGATCAAGATATAAATATACGCATCAATCCTCTCATCCAAATGCGCTTCTCTCCATTCTTATCAAACATTCTCTTCACTTTCTCGAACATTACTCGTGTGAGACCTCCACTGACTTCACACTTGGCTTATCGACCTCTTCCTCTTCGATCTATGTCTGGAATTCCTATCTTGGGCGCTCTATTCGGCACTTCATCCAGCAACAGCTCCAAAATGTCTTATCCCGATAACCGTTCAAACGACGAGTGGCGAGCCGTTCTCAACAAGGGTGAGTTGACACTTTCTCAATTATATTGGTACAATAACTGAACAAAGCAGAGCAATTCCGCATTCTCCGTGAGAAGGGCACCGAGCCTCCCGGTTCAGGAAAGTTCGATAAGCACTATCCTGAGGAGGGCGTCTACACTTGCGCGGGCTGTGAGGCGCCTCTCTACAAGGCTACCCACAAGTTCAAGTCCGGCTGTGGTTGGCCAGCTTACTTCGACAGCATCCCTGGTGCTGTCGTTCGTCATGAGGATCGCACCTTTGGCATGGCACGAACTGAGATTGTCTGCTCCAACTGTGGTGGTCACTTAGGACATGTGTTCAAGGGTGAGGGCTACGACACACCCACTGATGAGCGTCATTGTGTGAACAGCGTCAGTCTCAGCTTTTCACCCAATGACAAGGTTGTTAAGGACAAGCCTGAAAGCAAGGCTTAATTCCGAGGCTTGGGAGCCTAGGAAGGCGGTTGATGAGACAATGAGGATACGAGCGGTTGCTTGAATGAAAGGGATGTATTTGGCGCAGAAAGCAGTTGTATCATTAGAAGAGTTGAATGACCAATGAGATTGATTAATGAAAGTGTTTCAGTTCAAAGTGACCGACCTTACATAGGCCTGAGTTGGCACTTACTACGCCGTATTGCTATGGTATAGAAATTCCACCTCCTCTCTAGTTGATCAATTACATCAGTCGAACCTCTCGGGAAAGCAAATCAACTCTCCTGAGTCTTCATCCCAGTGCCTGAACTGTTGTGTGTTCTGATCCCATGTCCAATAATCATCCTCCAGATCACTCTGTTCGGCGAACTCGATCTCGGGGGGAGTCAGGGGTTCTCCTCGCATATATGCTTCCTCAAAATCTGTGCTGACATTTCCCAGCGGTTTGTTCTCTGCACAAAGAGCTAAGCATTCTAATTTCTCCTCTAAGTCTTCTATCCTTAATGGCTCCACGATTTTGATGGGTTTCCGGTATCTATTCCTCGCAGGTTCGGGGTGAGTATTGTCGTTCTTGGCTGAGAAGTCTCTCTCCTGGTCTTCCGGAGACACACATACTGAACATGAATGTTCATGACAAGTTGGATTGTCGTTCCTGGTCACTTGACCTTTTCCACAGTCGGGCTTCCGCTGGTGGTACAACTGTCTTCGACGACATCGTGCTCTCAATGAGGCTTCCAGCGAGCGGGTTACCGAGAGCACAATTCCACGCGTGGTATTAAATTGGCCTAGGAGAGGGATCTATAGAGTGTCAGTATCATATAATGCTACAAAGCTTCGGTCGAAAATACCTGGTACACTACCTCGCAGCAGCCTTGTCCGCTGTTTTCCAGAACCTTTTTCTTCTGCACTGAACCGCCTAGAGATGTGGCTTTGGGGATGATCTTGATAGTCATTGGATTGGAGGACCCGGTTGGTTTTCTTGTGTATGACTGTATTTGTTCCTGAGGCGTTGTTGGTGTTTCTGTGAGTTCCGTGAAAAATCACTGTCCAGAAATTATAATGTAAGTCAGAATGCAGTGAGATGCAATCGCGATTGGTATACCTAGTGGCCTTTTTCAAGAGCTCCAATGGCTTAAAAGACTTATTTCGAGTCCATTTTGGGGCATAGATGGACATTTTATGTCCTCGAATTGTGAGGCGGCAGAGAGATGGTCTGCATTCGTGTCACTTGAGCTTGCGGCTCTTGACGATAGTAAGACGAATGTGTTGGTAATTGAGGCGTATCACACACAATGTAAGCGATTCTCACAAGAATTCATCATTGGGAGTCTTTCGATATCGGAGCCTGGCGCCCGAGCGATATGCTGTTGAGAGGCGCAGCAACCAGTCTAACTCGTTAGTCAACCCGATATGCAGTCGCCTTATAAAATGAGGTTGAAACTATCTCGACTGAAATATTTCAATAAAGATGTCAATTTCAAAGATATTACATGTAACTGTGATTCAATACAGTGCCTCACATCAAATGTGATAAAGCGCAGTTTCAATCATGCGTAGCCAGTCCAGACTGCACAAGTCACGACAGGCGGCTCTTTATTTCACCGTAACGCAGCACAGCCGCCTTCATACTCGGTAGACAGAGGCTGTGCAATTCTACATGCACCAGGAACCACTCGAGAGCCTTGTTTTTGACATATTCTGCAGGAATTTTGACTTGGGCTGACATCTAGACCGATATGCCTCGAGTTCGAGAAGCATGTCACCCAATGATCACCCAATGACTTGACGTTGGTACTTGCATATTGGCTGCTATGACCGTCACGATGCGATGTTTAAAGATCCCTGGCTGTTTTTGTTTTTCCTACTAACTTGATGCATATCTATACGGACTAACTATTGATATACTTCTCTGGTCCGGGTCGCGGCTCATCCAAACTACCTACAGTATCACACCGTTTCAAGTTCAACCTTTAGTTCTGGTGGTTCTTCCAACTTCCACTTCTATCCTTTAACAACCTTCAATATTATAACCAGGCATTTGAACTCTTTGCCTATTATCCATTTCAAAAATTACTGCAAGTTATGCCACAATCGAATCGTCAACGCAATCCGGCTCTTGCTTCTCAGCCTAGTTACTCAAAACTAAGTACGCTTGAGAATACTATTAGACAAGCAACCCGTTCGCGTTCACCAACAAATCTCAGTCCTATTTGCAAGAATCGATCAAGACGTCCAAGTAGTGGATCTACTACTTCTCATGCTGCCGAGTCATCTCGTCGGCGTAGCAGAAGTAGGCCTCGGCTGGATACTTCGTTCCCAGACCAGTCGATGCCAACCCAAACCCAAACTTCCCCAGCATTTTCGCCTTTGGATTCTCAGCAGCAAACTTCCCCATTTCCTCAGTTTTCACTCCGAGAGCCAGTCTTCCCAGATGATGAGCCGCCGAGCCAGGGCCAGTCTCCTGTTGCACAGCCGCCTTCCGGCTATAACTCAAATTGGCAATTGGCACAGCCCCCTCAGACTTGTTCGAGAGCTCAGTCATCTAAGGTCAAGGATGGTCAAATGATTCGCATCACTCTCAAGACCCCGACAACAGAGGTACCATGCATTGCGAAATGCTATCTCAACCGTTCACAGAGTGTCGTTGATAACGAATTTGCTCGCAGCTGGAACATCAAGATACATCCCGTTCCTAAGACGCGATGGAAGGATGCAAGACACTGGTGCGTTCTAGACGCAATCAATGTGGAAACAATTGGAGATATTCAGAAGCAATTGCGAATCCGACTGGGTAAGCTTCCAGACCGGCGATTCAGTATTGAGCTGGGCGTTGATGCCCTCAAGGCTCTGCATCTAATTGATGAAACTGGTGAGTACCTATGGTAGCATGAGCATGTATTTATGCATGCAGGACCAATTAGCTCAGGTACAAAGATTGCTAACCCCATACAGAAGCAATCTCGCCTCATTCTATATCTGCACCTCCCAGCCAATATCCATCGTGGTCCGAAGTCAGTTCTTCTCACATGCCGCAACAACAACCTCAGGATATCTTTGGATATCCATTTATACTACCAACACAACAGCCACCCCATGCTAGTCGCCACCGCGCAGTGACGGCGCCTACGATACCAGTAATCAGGATAGACACGAGTCACACGATGTTTGAAAATTCACTATCAGTGCCTATGTCTCTTGGCGACTCGGGATCTGGTGAAGACTCCAGTTCACCATGGGAGACTATGTCACTAAATTCTCAGTCATATCAAGATGACAATGTCAACGTCTGGAGCCCAGCTATTTCTGAATGTGGTATTTCCTCTTCTTACGATACCTGTATGAAATGATGAGTCAGTCTGATGATACTGTACCTTTTCTGTTTCTTCTTATAGATGGTCTTTATTTCTTTTCGTTGGGGATAGTTGTGTTTGTTTGTTTCCAAATTCTTATTCTTATTTTTCTTATTCTTTTTCTTTTTTACAAGATACCCATTCTGGAAAATACCATTCTGGGAATAAAGCAGGTAGTATAGTCAGTCAGTTGAGCGGTGGCATGAATCAGGTCAAAGACAAACATCCAAATATTTGCTTGTGATAGTAGGGGGTCCACGTGCTTACAGTCTCACATTCCCCGTCGTCAAATCGTCATTTTTTGGAGTATCTCTTAGCCACCTCGTGACGCAACAAAAAAGTGAAAGACCAAACCTGTAATAAGCAATTGGAGATTCTCCCCCGCGTTGTACCTCGAAAAGCTGGGGAACAAGGAACCTCGATAGCAACTGGCATGTGATCCGGCGCTAAAAAAGAGAAAGAGACGCTAGACTACCGCCAAGCATGGGGCAAAGAGATGCCTCGGTTCCCCGGTTTTTCTGCTATGGAATCCCGTCCCCAGGCGTCGGTCTTCGGTCTTGAATGCCTCTCCTGTGACAGACATAGCTTCCCAACTCTTTTCTTACACAAACATCCGAGGTCTACCGAGAGTCTCTGTATAATAATCTCCTCCCTGATAACTTGCTGACCATTTCATCTCATCCCATCTCTGTCTTTGTTTTGCGCATTATACCCAGCCCTCAACTTCTTTACTACATTACTCTCAGTTACATCATAGCAAAAATGGGCGGTATGTCTAGTCGCCGCCTTCCGCGCTTATTGCGGTCGCAAACTAACTTCGTCTCCAGTCACCGACCGTATTATCCAGATTGGAGGCCAGATCTCTGGCAACCCGACCGCTGGCGGTCGTGAGAAGATCCTCCAGAAGAACCCTGATGATGTACGTGCGCAATCTAGAGATAGCTATTTTATGCGCCAGAGCCAGTCGCTAACTGTCAACAGATCGTCGTCACTGCCGCATGCCGAAGCGCTTTCACCAAAGGAGGTCGTGGTGGTTTCAAGGATACCCACGCTGCTGACCTGATGGCCGGAGTCCTCAAGGCTGTCCTCGACCGTTCAAAAATCAACCCTGCGCTCGTCGAGGACCTGTGTGTCGGAACCGTGCTTGCCCCCGGTGGTGGTGCTACTGAGATGCGAGCTGCCAGCTTGGTCGCCGGTTTCCCTGAATCCATCGCCGTCCGAACTCTCAACCGACAGTGCTCCTCCGGTCTCCAGGCTACCGTCGATGTGGCTAACCAGATCAAGACCGGCATGATCGATATTGGTATCGGTGCTGGTGTCGAGAGCATGTCAATCAACTACGGCCCCAACGCTGTCTCCGAGCTCTCAGAAGACTTTGAGAAGGTCCCCGAGGCTGCGAACTGCAAGGTTCCCATGGGTGTTTTGTCCGAGCAGATGGCCAAGGACCTTAACATCTCTCGACAGGCCCAAGATACCTTTGCCGCCGCATCATACCAGAAGGCTCTCAAGGCTCAAAAGGAGGGTCTTTTCGACGAGGAGATTGCCCCTCTCACTGTCAAGTTCGAGGACAAGGAGGGCAACACCAAGGAGATCACTGTCTCCAAGGATGACGGTGTCCGAGAGGGCATCACCGTCGAGTCCCTCGGCAAGATCCGCCCTGCCTTCTCCAAGGACGGATCCATCCACGCTGGTAACGCCAGTCAAATCTCTGACGGTGCCGCTGCTGTCCTTCTCATGAAGCGATCCACCGCTGAGAAGCTCGGACAGAAGATCCTTGGCAAGTACGTTTGCGCCTCAATCGTTGGTGTCAAGCCTCTTCTCATGGGTCAGGGTCCCTGGAAGGCTATCCCCAAGGCTCTTGACCTTGCTGGTATCTCCAAGGACGATGTTGATATCTGGGAGATTAACGAGGCTTTTGCCAGCCAGTGCTTGTGGTGCGCCAACGAGCTCGGTATCCCTCAAGAGAAGATCAACCCCAAGGGAGGTGCTATCGCTTTTGGTCACCCTCTGGGCTGCACTGGTGCCCGACAAGTTTCTACCTTGCTATATGAGTTGAAGCGAACTGGCCAAAAGGTCGGCGCGACATCTATGTGTGTAGGAACCGGTATGGGTATGGCTGCCATCTGGGTGGCCGAGTAAGAATGTACAAGTATAAACAGCATGTATGAAGCACTTTTGTATTTATCCGTAATCTTGATATCTTATTTAAAAACCTTCTATCCTAGTTCCTACATTCTTCTCTTGTGCAACCTCGATTAAATGTGTCCCGACCACCAGATCCATCAGTCCGAGCCCGACACTTTTGTACACCACAGTACCGTCTCGTAACCATCGACAAAGGTGGTCTTCTGACTTTTTCTTTTCTTTATCCATAGAGCTGCTGGAGCTCTTTCTTGAGTGAAAAATAGAGCCGGATCTCCGCCTTCCAGAGTCGACTGAGCCGGTAGGGCTGGTTGGTGTTTCGCTGCCATACACGGATGACATAGAGCTCCGGCCATGGATATCCATCTTGTCCATATCGGAAGCTAAAGAAACTTCACTGCTACCAAAATCATCAGATTCTTCTATAGCTAGACGGTGAAGCATCACCAGCTCTCCCAGTCTGCAGTGCCATGTTAGTTATGTTTGCGAAATCACCAAGAGTACTTACTCAACCATTTGGTGGGGGCCAATATTGGCCGCTATAATTTCGCCTGCATCTTTGAGTACGCCTCGGATATTATCGACGACGATCACTCCCCCTTCAACAGCATGCTTGTGGAAGTGTCGATGTGGCTTGTCATCTCTCTTGGCTGCCAGATGTAAAAGATCTTCTGGCAACTCTCGATGCCTTGGTGTAAGGCTTCCTACGGCGATGATAAGTCTTCCTTTCTTGCGGCCCTCATGAGAGGTTAAGATGGACCCATCGAATAGATCGTCTTGTGATGGAGTGCAGCAATAGATCACATCCGCTTCCCTTATCTGCTCTTTGATCAAACGCTTGTACTCGTGGAATGCCGGGATCAGAAGTCCAAACTTGGTGTCGTACCAGCCTTCTCGTTGCTTGATCTCAGGATGGATGTTAGCGAATCGTTTTAGTAGCCCAGTTGCCGTTTCACTCCATCTGTGATTAATAACGTGGATTTTCTTGATCGTGCTCCCGCGCATCATGAGAGCCAGTCGAATATGCCAGTAAGCTTGTAAGCCACTACCGAATACGGTCAGTGTCTTGACGTGATTACGACGTGCCAAAAGGCAGGTCGAAGCCAGAGCGGTTCGAAAGGCTGTCAAAGCAGCTGCATTGATAATGCCGAGTGGTGTACCATCTGGTCTGAATAAGTTGACGACGCCTACTGGGCTAAGCTGCTCAGCGCCATCGGGGTATTGGGAAGCTTCCGGGCTAATCGAAGATATCACTGTCAAAGTCAGATTGGCTCTTTCGTTGCAATTGAAGCTACTCACCTTTGCAGCCCATCCCGCATGGAGCACATGAGGGTACATAAAGGGTTTCCGCCATTGTTTCTGGATGCAGTGTCGAGGTGCGCTCTGGTTCCTGGAAAGCTTCCTCCAAAGCTGGTATTCCGGTAGAGAACTCGTGAAGAGATGAGGCAAGTACATGGCGAAATTCTTCAAGCTCCTCGATATTCAGGCCCTCCAGGATGGAGTTAACCTGGTCATTCGAGAGGACAGTATAAGTCATTGTCGTTGCAATTTCGTTTAATGGTTGTGTTTCGAGGGAATGGCCGGAACAAACAGTAGAGCTATTTAAACACCTGTCGGGGACAATGAGTTGGACGTTGAATAAGTCCGAAAGCCGAAGATTGTTGCTTTCTAAGCTACCATGAGAAGAAGAGGATAAGTGCGTTGAAGATGATGTAATGGTGTAGAGGCAAGTGCAATGTTTATATTGGCGGCAGTTCGCACTTGCAGCAAGAACCACCCCACTAACCACGTTGTTGGGATACGATCGTCAAAGACGATGGCATGTCAGTGACAGGGCTGAATGACTACGATCAAAGGTGTTGAAGGTCTGGACTGAGAGATGTACACCAGATCCCAGTGGCCTTGTCTTAATATTCGACAACCTGTAGTCGACATGGATGCTACTGTTTATACATATTTCAAGATGTCTTTAGTGCTCATTCCTGGAGCCACCATCATAAATTGATGCCTGGTGTTGACATCACAAGTCCGAATAGCTTCATGTTTGATAGACTTATACCTGGGCAGTCATATCTGTTGTAATTATGGAGATGCCAAGCACTTGATAGACTTGACAGTGAACAGTCTTGGCAGAATAGGCAGTCAAATGTCTCTGAAAAACGTTGGACTTGTAAGCGAACAACTCCGCATCACTCAGTTCTGGGCGAGGCTTGGCAGTGCCGCGTAGTCAACGTACGTCACTTGACTGAATAGAAAATGATGTTGCCTAACGGGAAAATGCATATACATATGAAAGAGCGCACAAAGAAAGAGAAAGGAACAAAATAGCGAAACGGAACCACATGTGCCTGTTGTTGTGTTTCATCAAAGACCCGAACTGGAACCTCCAACCTTTCAACGTCTCACATTGACCTCTCCACTATCAATAGCGCACCATCCATCCTCCTTGCAGGGACCCTTCCCCTACAATAACGACCACCTAGGCGCTGGGACCTCCAGCTCCCTCCACTCACCTCACCTGCCCCTTCCAGGCCTTGTCTGGGCTGAACCGTATTGACACAAGAGCCAAGCCCTGCGCCAGCCTCAATCAAAACTGGGGACCGCCTCTCAGCAACCATCCCATCCTCTCCGATCCGTCATTTGCGAAAAGGCTACGTGCCTCATTTCAGACTCTCCCAACACAACCGAAACAATCCATCGTAACCACGCGACCAACCTCTCCGTCTTGTCGACTCAACTCTTCATTGCTGTCGCCATCTTGTACAACACACGATCTTGATCTCCCTCAATTCGAACCCGCATTGATTCTCTCGGCTTCTACAATTTCCCTCGGTTGCTCTAACCCCGAATACGAACGTTCGACGTAAGCTGTCAAGATGACGCTCAAGGAGGAGTTCCAAACGCGAAACTTCAGTATGTTGCTCCCAACGCACTGCGCTGGTTATTTTTGGTACTAACCATGATGTAGGCATCTATGGACAATGGTAAGCCACCGATCGTCAGCTGTTTACAGCTTCACTCGTAGCTCGTTAGCTATCAAGTCCCTCTTTGCGACTTGATCCACATCGAACGAAATGCGCCGTCAACAAGGGACTAACATCGTTGGCGTATAGGCTTGGAATCCTTTCCATGATCATTTGTCTAGCTGTTGGAATCGCCAATATCTTTACATTCCATATCACCTTTGTTGTTCGAATCATCTTCTGCGCTTTTGCTATGTAAGGATTTCTCTGCACATTTCCACATAGCCAACCAGACTGACCATATGCAGTGCATCGGCCTTCATCATCTTGTTTATCGAGGTTCCTCTTCTCCTCCGAATCTGCCCAACCTCGTCCAAGTTCGATGAGCTCATTCGCAAGATTTCGACCAACTATATGCGCGCGGCCGCCTACGGTGTCATGTCCGCTCTGCAGTACATCAGCATTGTTAGCGGCGCAAGTAGTTTGATCGCTGCTGCTGTGTTCCTGATGTTGACTGCACTATGCTACCTCCTTGCTGGTGTCAAGGGACAGGCCTTTGTCGGCAGCAAGACTCTTGGTGGACAGGGTGTTGCGCAGATGATCGTGTAGGCGCACCATGCACCTGCTCGATCAATTGCGTGGTGACGGTCCGAATACAACACCATCTTTACGATTAAGCATCATACGGAGTTCGCCATGTGGATGAGGTGAAGGAAGCTTTCGATAGTCGCGGGGAGCGAGGAGGGAGGATGCTGATGTGAAAAAAAAAATCCGCTTATCTCGACGAGTGAGGATCCTGCCAAGGGCAGTGGCCTGTATACCCAGCTGGATTTGGCGTCTGGGACGAGGAACGGCTCATGTTTTGATTGAAGTTGCTGTTTTAGTGAACGAGTTTTGACGACTGCGTTATCCGAGTTACGTTTTCAAAATTGATTATATCTGCTGTACTCCCTGCCGTGTCGTGCTGCTGTGCCAGATTTCTTATCATTTGTAGGTATGCTGTCCACTTGCCGACGACATAGTCTGGCTGCTTCGAGCTTCAAAGCTCTCAGTCTCTTATCAGTTGCTGGAGACTTGGAGTCGCCGCTGAAGTGCGACTGTGTATCATACCCAGTACATAATGTGATCTACAACCTGCTCGATTGAGTCTATCTCCCAAAAATAGAACAACATCCAATGCTGGTATCTTTGATGAAAGCTCTACCTGCCTCGTGATGTTGAATCAAGGGTCTGCGGGCTTGCCGTTCTGCCGCTAGGATGAAAGTGGTTGACGTTTAACAGGAGTGGGTAACGATCCATTCGAGACCTTCTCAAAACAGATGGAAGCTCCATGGAATGACACTGACTTGGAGGAGTCGTATCATGGCATTGAATGACGCTTGCTCAAAATACTCATGGGTAGTAAAAAATGCTGACCTGCATAACCTATGTTATTTCATTGGCGAGGAAACATTGCTTTTTCCCGGTGATCAATTCGTGAGGATCTAGGGTAACCGGACCGGCTCGACTCCAGCTCCTCGGACAGCTGGAGGTTTTAGTACCAACAAGGTACGAAAACATGGCGTCAGAACGATCCTATTTTGGATAGCTGCGGAAAACTTCTCTGTTTGGTTGGTATTAACTGGAGAATGGAGGGTGTGAACGGGATGTGATTTGATTTGAGGATCGTGATTGTGAGATGCCCAGGGAATCAAAGTTCCTCGTGGGAAAGTTGACAACCATCGAGAGCTGATTCTTGTTTACATACGTTAGACTAAGAGTACAACAAATTCCATTGTAGCTATTTGTTATGAATATCTCTTGGAGAAGTCTAGAATTCTATCGACACCGACGATCAGCATCGGGCTCGACCTTGGCCGAGTCGAGACTTTATAGAGATATGGTAGCTACTTGGAGTTCGTTCCCAAGACTCATGTACCCTATTCGTGGTCTCGTACCAACAACGTTTTCACTTGCAATGCATGTTTTGATAGCTCCGTTCCAGCTGGTCAGGCGACCGTCAATTTTACTCACCGTAATATCCAGTAAAACGCCGTGAGTAAGCGTCATTCTCTTGACCTCTTATGGACGGCGCAAATAGCTAGGTATCGAAAGCAAAGCAAAGTATAGCCGGCTGTAGTTTCCATTCATCGATCACTTAGTGGAGAATATGCTGCAGGAGATCCCCGCCATGATGAACTACGGCGGGTCAGCGGGAGCAAAGTGTTGAGTATATCTACATACTATGATAGCTATGAGGAAGCTCATTAACAGTCGTGTGAAGCCATTAGAAAACTTGTTGACAGACGTGATACAGTAAGATACGGACTCTACATTGACTGTTATGTTGCACAGAGCGTCTCAAGTTTTAGTCCATTGTTTAGATTACTTTAGGGGTGAGATAATCAAAGACTCATGGAACCGAATTGAACTGAACAAAGACTGTTTCCGTCCAGGGACTGTGGCATCATTGGATGCGGGGTGCACTGTAGCCAAGTCTCATGCAAGTGACGAAAATGCTTTCATTGAGAGCTCTGAGGTAAGCTCCAATACAGAGGTCGACGATGGGGTGAGATCATGAAAAGTACTCAATTCGTATTTGAGTGCCATGAGTCTCGACAATAAATAGCTGAAACTTGGTTGATGAGCTTTGCAGCAAGATCATCATCTAGAAGCATTGGTAAAACATCCCACGATCTCTTCAACTCGTCAGAAACAACCCATCACTTAGTCACAGTACTGATCAGTTACGTCTCGCACGGTCTCACTTGGCGCCATCGTCAATCCCTGTTTTCACAACCAGTGACGACGGACAAAGTCACCCAGCTCTGGTGGTACTGGATCCCTTCCTAAAGACATATGTCACCTGCATGCTCAATTCTTTTTCCAGAGTCGAGTATATAAATCAACTATTAAGTCATCGAGTCCCCCGTTGTCGTACAGTAGCTCTTATATATCGTGCCTTATCTGTTCCTAAACTCCTACCGAATTCGTCACCTACTTGACTTAACTACTTCTCTAACTAATCTCGAAACTATATCCATACCAATCACGGCTCTCCCATTGGTAAGTTTCTGTCCCTGATCAAAAGATCAAATCGTATCGGTGTGCGACGGGCGCAACTTTGGTGGGCGCAGCAGCCAGCAGGGAGCGCCATGGCGGGCATTTCTCAATCCAATACCTCCCAACCAACTCTGATAGCAATGCAACGGATCCGATCCATTCACAGGCGCTACACCCAACTTGTGTAAACCGTGGATCCGATAAGCACTGCGCAAGCACACGACAGGGGCCAGTACTGTATTGTACTGGGACTTGTAACCGGCTCAAGCCAGGCCAGGCACAGGCACAGACACATGGATGGGATGGGATCTGATGTGACGGAAGCTGGTCTGGGCTATTTGGACACCACCAAAAGTCTTTAAATACCAGTCTCTTCCCCTGTCGCTAAAAGCGCCAACAAACCCATGCTACTTATGTTCTCCAATTGCTTTGCTTTGGTTCCGCACTTGTTCTTTGATCTTCATACTAATCGCTTAGTCCTGACCCATTGTTGGTTGTTCTAGGTCCCATCTCGTAGCCATCCATCGTCTTACACGCACGCAACTCGACTGCCTCTCTTATTTTGTTTCTGCTTTTTTCTTTCTCGCTCCCCTCGAGCATCTTAACACAAGCAATGACCGCCGCCGCCATGCAACAACCTCCTGTTATCCCGCCTCGCCCGGCTAAAGGCCAGGACAGCAATGACTCTGCTGCCAGCGCCCCCAAGATCCCGCCTCGCCCTACGAAACGATCCGACCGCTCGATATCTCCCAACCCAGCTCGGTTTGCTCCTTCTCCCTTCAACGAGGGCATTCCCCAGAAGAGCCCTATTTCTGCCCGATTCAACCCCGGTGATGCTCAACAGGAGCCAATCAACCGCCCTACCAGCGTCTCCATGCCTTCGATTGGCCAGGAGGGTGCTGAGTACAGCGCCGTGACCCATGAGATCAAGCCCGAAGAGGTTCAGGCCCCAGAGGAGCAACAAGATACCTCTCCCGAACAGACACGTACCATCGCCGAGGATCTTAAGCTCCATGCTCCCAAGCCTTCTCTGCCAGCTCATAGCGCCAAACAACGTGTTCAAGCTGTTACCCGCACCGACTCCGATAAGGCAGCACAATTCGGCATTGGCCGACCTGGATCTACACAAGCCACAAAGCAATCAAGTACCAATGTTTCGGTTAGCGATGGCCGCCAAGAAGGTGAAGATGATCATGGCATCCCCGAAATCGGTCAGCGTGTGCCCATGAACCCTCATTTGGGTGATGTTCAGGCCCCTTCGCCTGGTCCTGGCTCCGAGGAATTCAAGAAGCACCACCACCGCAAGCACAGCTCTCGTGGTGGACCCCCTGGTAGCTATGGTCTCCATGGCCACGGCGTAGCCCCTCAAGACAAGCTTGAAAAGGAATACTACGAGAAGCACCCTGAGGCCCTTAAGCGGGAACATCAGACTCCTCTACATGACCGTCAGAATGACTTTGCCATGAGCAAGGATGACCTCAACAAGCTGGTCAGAGATACCCGATCTCGTGGCTCTGGTCTGGGTAAGTATCACGACTGCTTGGAAAAACGGTAGCTAATAACTACAGGTACCGCGGGTTACCAATCTACACCCACCGATGAGGTTGGTTTCCAAGCCACCGAAGAGTACACTTCTCGACTTTCTCCCCGCCCTGCTTCAACAAGCGAAGGCAAGGTCCAGCCTATTTCGTTTAAGTCGGAGATTACAAGCCCTGAGGGTGAACACACAGTGCATGTTGATGATCCCAAGCACCCAGAGTATCGGTCATATGGTGACGGCGATGCTGCTGTGGATGAAGAGGAACATGAGTACACTGCACCCATTCTGGCTGAGGACGAAGTTAAGAACGACGATCACCCTTACACTCAGCTACCTGCTGTCCACCATCACCGCCGAGACAGTGGCGATTTGGAGGAGCCTACGAGCCGCCCTCAGAGCAGGACTAACCGACCCAAGAGCAGACCCACTAGTATCTACAAGAACAACGACTCTCAGGAGTTTGCTCCCACATCTCTGGATGACGTTGAAGAGTATGAGCCTCTTTTCCCTGAAGACGGCAAGAAGGACGCCCAGAAGGCAACACCCGGCAACAAGGCCAGGCATCATTTCCCCAGCAAGGACATTTGGGAAGATGCCCCTGAAAGCGTGCACTACACCGTCGAGGTCTCAACACCAGACCCAGGAGAGCAGGCAGAGCAAGTCGAAGAGCGACGACGATCGTCTGCTATGGACCGTCCCAAGACCCCTGCTCACCTCTTTGCTCAGAGACAAGAAGAGCTCGCAGAGCGGGAAGTGAGTGGCCCCGTAGATATCCAGCCTCCTAAGAACCATGAGAAGCCTATTTGGTACGAATCAAAGGACTCGGATTCTTTCCTGAACCAGGGTAAGAGGCCTTCTGCCAGCCAGCGATTCCCCAGCCGAGATATCTGGGAAGATGCCCCCGAAAGTCAGCTCTATGAGACTACTGTCGACTCTCCCCAGCCTCAGGCTGAGGTCAAGGAGGAGCCCAAGCAAGAGCCTCAGGAGGAACCCAAGGAGCAGAGCAAGCCTGCCATCCCGGAACGACCAGTCAAGAAGGCGTCTGAAGATCGTCCTTCAATCCCTGAGCGACCCAAGCCCAAGCAAAACGCAAGCGACGATGGAAAGTCGAAGCCTCCTGTGTCCGAAAAGCCGAAACCCAGTATCCCTCCTCGACCTACCAAGTCTTCATCTGGTGACTCGATAGAGACAAAGCAGAAGCCTCCTGTGCCCAGCAGACCTGCTGGTAGCAAGATTGCTGCACTTCAGGCTGGCTTCATGAGTGATCTAAACAAGCGTCTGAAGCTGGGTCCTCATGTACCGCCCAAGAAGGAGGAACCTAAGGTGGAGGAGGATTTGACGCAGGAGAAGGAGAAGGCTCCGCTTTCAGATGCCCGCAAGGGTCGGGCGCGAGGCCCACAACGCCGAGCTCCGGCAAGAAGCCCGGCTGCCGTTGCTGCTAACACCACCTCTGCACCCGCTGCTCAGCCTTCAGCCCCCTCTTTGACATTCTCCGTCCCTCAGACTCTCTGGTACATTAACCCTGAAGGCTCTTTATCTGTTTCTGGCGAGCAAACTCCTGTATCGGAGCCTGTGTCAGCATCTGAGCCCGTATCAGCACCAGAGCCTGTGTCAGCACCCGAACCCGTGTCAGTATCTGAACCTGTCTCTGCGTCCGAGCCTCAGCCCACTTCAGTTCCTGAGCCGGAGTCAATTTCGCAACCCGAACCAGCTGAGGAGAAGAAGGAAGATACAATCGATGCACCTACAGCACCTCAAGAAGCGTTGCCCAAGTCAGAGCCTAATCTGGAGCCTAAGCCCGAACTACGTGGCGAGCCTGAATCGGAATCTGTTCCAGTACATAGGGATCCCGAACCTGCTGCTGGAAAACTTCCCCAAGAGGCCGAGCCCACACTTCCTGCGCAGCAGCCCGCTGTTGAACCTTCTCCGGAGCCTGCTCAGGAAGCACCTGTCCCCGAGGCGCCAGCACAGGAACCCCAGCAGGAGCAAGAGCCCGTTTCAGTCGAAAAGAGCCTTGTTACCAACACTGCTGGCGAGAGTATCTTGGAGACGATCGTGGATAAGAAGGATGGAGGCGACACTATTGAGCCTGTTGGGGTGTCTGATGAAGTTAAGCAGTAAAGTCGATCTTGGTAGCACATAGGAACATCGTAGACGGCTTGGCCGGCAATAATCACGACTGAAAATTTGTCTAGCGTCAAACCAATTGAAATCAAATAAAGCGGTAGTAATAGGTACTTCGTTCATTTTATACAATATATAACTCCCAGGATTGATGTACCAATACAGTGCCATACAAAAAACCACTAGCCCTACTTGCGACCCCAGGAGTTCCCCTGGTCTGTGTTATTCCTTTCACTCTCAACAAGTCGGTCAAACTCGTTTTGTGCTTGTTCCTTGGCAATAGCCCTTTCCTCGTCCGATTTACTGAAGGAGAAGCTTTCACTGGAGCTACCGGCAACCTGGCTGCCCCAACCAGACTGCGATTGCGGCTGTGACTCAGTCTGAGAACGAGCAGCCCAAGCTCGAGACTGATAATCAGACTGCTGTTGTTGTGAAGCACCCTGTGATTGTTGTCGAATGCGATCCCATGCAGAGCCTGCAGGAGCAGCGGCCGGCTGTTTGCGAGCAGAAGCAGCTATGGGGGAAGCATCGTCATCATCGTCTAGGACACTCCAATCATCCTTGGGCGGCTGCTGACTTTGCTGCGTAGCGGTAGAGGATTGGGATTTGTCCCAGTATTGGGTGGGAGTGGATTGATATGACTGATAGCTGCTCTCGGAGCTGGCGCTATTGGTATCGTTGTTGGCCCATGGATTGTCCTCTCCTCCCCTGTGCGCATCCTTGCCTGTGAAAGCGGTCTTTGAAATAGTAGGATTTGACATGACTTGCTCAACACGCTGACTTGCATCTTTGGTGAATTGCTTTAACCTCGGATCGTTGGTCATGGCAGCTTCGGTTCTGATAAAGTTGACAGCTCGGAAAGCTGGCTCAACCATGAACATAGTGACACCGGCATATGCAGTAAATCGAAGTGTATGCCATGTCGCACGAGGGTAGGAGCCCCTGATCTTCTTGTTGGTGAATATGCTGGTGGCCTCATTAGGATTGAATCGGCCACCGAGCTTTGGTTTATAAAAGGGAAATTGCCAGGTGTGGCGACCACGGTAGGTCATATATCCGGCGATTGCGAGGCTCAGCCACTTCAGACTGGCATTGGTATGGATGTTGCTGAGGGTGTATTCGGCGATGGCCTTGGCTTCTTCGTCCTCGAGATCTCTACCTAGCGTAGCAGCAAAGCCGGAGACACGAGAAGTCGCAACCAGGAGGTTCCATTCGCGACGATATCCGATGATTGAGGCGTAAAATGGAGGAGAGTATTCGTGGAACGATCGAGTAACCTGCTCTTTTACGCGGGGTTCATATTGATTGCGCTGAGCGAGGGCAGCTTGGCGCCATTCTTCCATGGAGTGTCTGTAGTTTTCGCGGGATTGAGCTGGCCCAGGGCCATTAGGTTGAGGATTCATCGCCATTGCAAGTATGAGTTCAAGCTACAGAGAGCCAAACTTTGGACGAACGTTGCGAATTGAAGATTCAATGGCAGTGGAAGATCGTCGAATGACGGAATTGGCGGGACTAAAAATGGTGACGCTGAGAAGCTCGGTCCACTGACGCACATGCCGTTCGAAGCTTCGATTGTGGGGTAGCAGCAGCTGCACCTCACCTTGGGACCAGGAGCTAGTGGAGCTGTTTCACCAAAGCACGTGATTTGGTAACAATTGTTGCAAGGGGGTGGTCGCGATCGCGTCGCGTTCAGGTCATTAAACGCGTGCCGACTGCTCCCAATTCAAATGTCCCACTATCATCATACATGAGGAGTTTGAAATTTGGAATGTTCAAGCTCTGTAAAGTATAATGACTTTTCAGAAATCTTATTCGGACCAGGTGGGCCGAAACAAGGTACGATATAAAAGCCATCATTTGACCACCACTAATAGTTGTAGCGCTCGCCATGGCAGCGTTCGAGGAGCAACCCCGTGCAGCAAATGCCCAGGCCTCGTCCGCTCCAGCCAGTGTCGGAGATAACCAAGAATAAACTCAATAAATTTCAATATCACCCTAAAGCCGGCGAGTCGGTTTCAGAAGACCTGGAAAACGAACAAGACACATCCAATGGTCGACCCAAGGACGATGCGACGACCACGCCTGCCACACGATTGACTTGGCGAGACCTACTCGAGACTGGTGAAGGCGCTGACGACGAGAACACTTCGCCGAATGATCGACTACTCTGGGATAATAGACAGGATAATCTTTACATGAACGCAATTTCTCCCATGTTATCTCGAAAAGGGAGAAAACGTGCCAGAAGCTCGTCACCTGTGTCGTCGCCGATCGCGGAAAAGCCAAATACACCCTCGGTCAACGTCAAAAAGCTAGCACAGGCCCTCAAGTCGCCACACGCCGATCCGACATTGGAACTCTGGGATAGATACTCGCTAAATGGACCCGATAGTGCTGATAGCCCCCTGGGATTAGCAAACCCAGCGTTGGCGCAGCTGATGGCATCTTCTTCGCCAAGACCCACGAAACAAGTGCCCGGCGAGTCCAGTCTACGACGAGCGATAAGTTGTGGCTTGAACTGGCCTAAAAGGAGAAGGGTTGAAAGATCAACCTCGGCCAGTCGATTAAGCTTCGAGAAGGAAGAGATGGAGGCTTCAAAATCTTCAATGGTAACAGCACTGCTTGATACGGTGACTAGTAGCATCAACGGGCAGAGCGAAGAGCCCCAAGATACGCCAGAATCTCCTCCCCCTAAGAAGAGAAGGATAGGTGCTACTAGTAGTGGTTCTCCAGTCCAGCTAAAACCCCAACCCAGACCTCAACCCCGGATACAGTCACCAGCGCAAGCCCCTATACAGGATGTAATCAGACCACTGGCCGCAACCAAGGCTCCGGAGCCCACATTCTCAGACTACGGGGATGACGATTTCGACGAATTTGACGACGATACAATATTGCAGCTTGAGGCGAGCATGACCGCAACCCAATCGGAAATGGGTCCTCGACCAGAGACAGCAGCAACAACGACAACAACTAAAAGCACACTGCCGGACGAGTTCGATGACAAGCTGCTGGATGAATTTGAGGACCTGGATGAAGATATCTTCGATGAGGCGGAGGAACTCATTACAGCCAACTCACAATCGGTCCCCCAAGCCCCTGGAACAACAAAAGTTGATGATCTAGACGAGGACTTCGGGGATGCCTTTGAAGGAGACTTTGATTTCGAAGCCGTGGAGTTGGCAGCAACCCAAGCGGCCCAAAATTGCACCGGAGACGTACGTCGAATAACCTAGGAGGGCCCGCCATATGCTAAGTGACAGGTAGAGCCAGAAACCCAAGACAATTCAACGATATCTGGTGACGAACGTTCTAGACGGCGAGTACACAGATCAATATGGGAACGGACGACCAGAAAAGGTAGGTCACTCGACGTTCATGTTCGAGCCCTGCTGACCTCGACTTTAGATTCTTGTCATTCAGGCGGACAACTCGAAGGATATCAAGACTGTTCACTTAAGGGGGTCATGGTTTGATACACCAGCTCATGCAGAGGCCTATGTCCACATCATAGGCGATTTTACTGCACGGGGTCAGTGTGTCGTTGATGACGCGCAAAATCTCCTTATTTTACACCCCGATCAACTTATATCCGCAACTGTGGTTGCTGATTCTTTCGGTTGCATGCGTCGTGCTGTGCTTCAAGATCGAGTCAAGGCTACCAGTCCACCAACACCGCCCCTTATCTACGGAACCATGCTGCACGAAATCTTCCAAGAGGCGCTCCTTGCGAACAAGTGGGACTTGCCATTTTTAACCACCGTCATTGATCGGATCACAGAGAAGCATGTTGAAGATCTTTATACCATTAAAGTTGGTATACCGTCAGCACGCGAGCACCTACAATCCAAGATGACCGAACTGAGCTACTGGGCTGGCGCTTTTGTATCTTCACAAGCCAAGGCTGATGCAGTTGTCGAAGACCGAAATGGCAAGAAGGCCAACATGGCTGTTACAAAGCTTCTAGACGTCGAGGAACATGTCTGGTCCCCGATGTACGGATTGAAAGGCAACATCGATGCGACCGTTGAAGTTTCAATGCAAGACGGAAAAGACCTTCGCACTTTGACCGTCCCATTTGAAGTCAAAACTGGCAAGCATGCAAACAGTAACCACATGGCACAGACCGCACTTTATACACTGCTCCTGTCGGATCGATACGACATTGAGATTGCTTATGGCATTCTCTACTATATGGAAACTTCCAAAACGATGCGCATTCCCGCAATTCGCCATGAGCTTCGACACATGATTATGCAGCGAAACCAGCTAGCATGCTACGTCCGTGAGCGTAGCGTTCAATTGCCGCCGATGCTCAAGAGCAAACATATGTGTGGCAAATGCTACGCAAAGACATCTTGTTTTATCTATCACCGACTCGCTGACGATGGAGACGGTGAATCAAGTGGAATGAATGAGAAATTCGATGAGCTTGTCAAACACTTGACTCCTCATCACCAGCAATTCTTTATCAAATGGGAGAACTTGCTCACCAAAGAAGAGAAAGAGAGCCAAAAGACCAAGAGAGAATTATGGACGATGACTAGTGCTGAGCGAGAAAAGAAGTCGCGGTGCTTTGCAGATGTCATTATTGAAGAGGGATCGGCGTCAGTCGACACAGACAACCCCAGAATCAATCGTTACCACTACACCTTTATCAAACGAAACCGGGTTGCAGGCTTCTCGTTCCTCGAGTCTGAATTGAATGTGGGAGAGCCAATCGTGGTTTCCGACGAGGAGGGCCACTTCGCTTTGGCCATTGGCTATGTTACAGCAGTCAAGAGGCAGCGAATCAGTGTGGCGGTTGACAGGCGTCTACATAATGCTCGAATTCGGCAGCCTGGATTCGATGAGGTTGACAACCAGGTCTTCGCTAGTATCATGGATGTCGCTCATGAGGGCGCAACTCAGGATGAAACCACTGGCAAGATCAAAGAAGCCCCTATCAGATATCGACTCGATCAGGATGAGTTCAGTAACGGAATGGCGACTGTCCGAAATAACCTCGTACAAATGATGGCAGACGATGTCTTCGGAGCGAGGCAAATTCGACGACTAATTGTTGATTTGGAAGCCCCCAGGTTCAAGGCAGCTCCCACGCAGTACACCGTGTCAGACCGAGACAACCTCAATGTTGACCAACATCGAGCAATCGAGAAGGTCATGAGTGCCCAGGATTATGCACTTGTTCTTGGAATGCCAGGTACTGGAAAAACAACGACTATCGCCCACATTATTCGGGCTCTGACCTCCCAGGGCAAGAGTGTGCTCCTTACCTCGCATACCCATACAGCTGTCGACAACATCCTCCTCAAGCTTAGGGCGGATAAGATACCTATTCTTCGTCTCGGTGCTCCTGCCAAGGTGCACCCCGAAGTTCAGGAGTTTGCTACGCTTGCTGGCATTCCAATGAAATCATTTGACGAAATCAAGGAGGCCTGGCATGGAACCCCGATTGTTGCTACAACATGTCTCGGCATCAATCATCCCGTCTTTCATGAACGCACCTTCGACTACTGTATTGTGGACGAAGCATCTCAGATCACTCTACCTATCTGCGCTGGTCCCATCAGGATGTCGCGCACCTTCGTTCTTGTTGGTGACCATAACCAGCTGCCCCCTGTGGTGAGGAATGAAGAAGCGCGTGAAGGTGGCCTTGATGTCAGTCTGTTCAAGCTTTTATCAGACACCCATCCTGACTCAGTTGTCAATTTGGAACACCAATACCGAATGTGCGAGGATATCATGACTCTGAGCAACACATTGATTTATGACGGGAAGCTTCGTTGTGGCACGGAGCAGCTCAAAAAGAAGAAGCTCCACGTTCCCCGAATGGAAGCTTTAATGCAGCGTCATTACGACGCGTCAACTATCCATGCAGCAACGCCTCGGTCATTCTGTACTGCGCCAGGCCCCAGTCGCTGCTGGCTATATGACCTTCTCGACAGTGAAGCTCGGGTGCGTTTCATTAACACTGACACCATCCAGCCACCTGTACGTGAAGAAGCTCAAGGCAAACGAATCGTCAACTCAGCTGAAGTTCGCATTGTCTCTCAGCTCGTTGACAGTTTGTTGACAGTCGGAGTGCCAGACACAGAGATTGGTGTCATGACACATTATCGAGCGCAGCTATTCATGCTGAAAGACAAGCTCAAAGCATTCTCTGGGGTAGAGATGCACACCACAGATCGCTTCCAAGGACGAGACAAGGAGGTCATAGTCCTTAGTCTGGTACGAAGCAATGAAGCGTGTAATATTGGAGATTTATTGAAGGACTGGAGACGAATTAATGTCGCTTTCACACGAGCGAAGACGAAGCTGCTCGTTGTGGGAAGCAAATCGACGCTCAAGGGCAGCGGGAGCGACAGCATGCTGAGCCAATTCATCTCTTTAATGGAGGAACGAGATTGGATTTATGAAATGCCCGCGAATGCATTGGAGAATCATTATTTTGAAGACTTTGGCACACAGATTACAACTACGGGTGCGACACAAAAGACAAAGTCGCCACGGAGGAAAGCCGTTGGAAAGGAGAATCGCAGACATTCACCAAGAACGGCCAGGATTGGCGACAAGGCGTTACTAAAGGATAAACACATCACGAGGGATATTTTGAACGAAATGACCAATGGCGCATATGTTTGATTAGCGAACTGGTATAGCATTGCATGAATAGGATAAGAGTAAGACAGGATCAATTAAGCCGCTCAGAAGATGCATCTTCATCATCATAGTAGTTCAGGTGCTTTTTGCCCTCGAACCTGTTTCTTGTTAGTAGTGACCGCGACTTTATGGAAACTTAACTTACCGTTTCTCCCCTACTATTAATTTTGTAAACTGCTCCAGTTCTTCCAATTGTGCGACGCAGCCTGTTAGACTCTCGTTGTATGAATAGCTGTATATATCACTCCATGTCTTTTGCCTCTCGAGTTCAGGCAATTCGGCGTTCTCCTCCATTTCTCTGACAACCTCTGCAGTCTTGTGAAGGAGTTTCTTTCTCGCTGCGGCGGCGCTGGGAAGGTAGCGCTGAGATTTTCGTTAACAGTGTTACCAACGGTGTGCTCGACTACTTACAGGAACCTTCCTTTGGTCTTTCAAAGCACCAGCGAGTGTGTACAAGTTGCTGAGAATGGAGGCGACTGCATCCCGCCTGTAACTCAAAAGCTTTTCTGCAGCGATAGGGTTATCGCGGATGTAATCTGGGTTGTAGAACAGAGCAGACTGTCGAACGGCAATGAGATATTCGAAGAAACGCTCACAGGAAGCGGCCAGACATGAGTAAGGAACAGGGTCGAAGGGCCCACGAAGGCGAATTTCGTGGCGTGTCATGACGAGGAGCTGTCGGATTCTAACGAAACCTTCTCGCATTCGGCTCTCAAGCATCTCAGATCGTCTTATGTCTTCAGGGGTTGGGTTCTTTCCCTCGTCAAAGTAGACATAATTTGCAACGACATCTTAACGGTCAGCGGAGTCGGGTGATGAACTGGACTAAACTTACTTCGGTACATTATACTCATGAAGAACAGCATCGATGATAGTGCCCCTCGAAGTTCGTGCCGAGCGACAAAGGGCCAGAGCACCCAGTTCACTATTATTGGTGCTATAGTTCCTACTAAGAAAGCGATGCCCTTGTGGACTGCTAATAACGTCACGGATGCTTCAGCCGAATGGTTCCGCAAGCTAAGCGATATAACTGTGAACGAAAGACATCCAACGAGACCAGATCGCTTGTGACCTAGTTAGCAGAGTTCTCAATCTTGAAAATCAACATACCGGATGTTTGCTTTGCGTAAAGCGATACATCATTGGAATCATGAAGATAGCAGCGAATACGGCTAATACATATGGGTTCTCACGACTAGCGGCGTGAGCTGCACCGCTCCATAAAGCGCCCAAGATAGCTGCAAAAGCACGAGTAAAGAAATCCTGGATGTTGCCGCCCACACGGGGATGCATCATAATCCAGCCCACACAAGCAGCCCACCAAGCTTCGTAGGTGTTCCACCACGTTGTCTCGGTGCCCAACCATCCCGGAAGAGCTAGAACTGAAGTCAAGAGGGCGACCTTCAGTGCATATTTGCTCTCGATGTCCTGTAAACGGTGAAGGACCATGTAGATTCTGTAACGTAGCTTCTTCTTGCCAGGTATGTCAAAGACATTATCATAGTTGTTCCATTCAAGCAGTGAGCGGAAGTTTGTGTCGTGTTGGTCCCCCTCGTGCAAATTCGTCAAGGTGATAAGTTTCCTAATCTCTTTAAACGTTGACTTGTACATACCAGCCGTAACTCCGCCTCGATCGTGCCTAACCTGGGCGTTTGTTCTGTATAAGGCTTTGGCAGGAGGGTAGGTTGGAAGGTTGAGGCGGATACGGCCGGACTGAGACTGCATATTATGAACATGAGTCATGAGATGAGCGATAGTTGCTGCCGCCTCTCGGGTATGTCTCGCGAAGACGAAAAGCTCCACGGCCTGGCCATGTTCTGCATATGTATCAGGTCTATCTTTGGATGCTAGAAGCCGCTTTTCTGCCGCGTCAAAGGCCTCAAGAGCATCTTTCATGCGCAGTTGGATAGAGACAATGTCTGAAGAGACATCTTTAGGGGGGCCGATTTGTTTGCGCCAGCCAGTCAGGTCCATCAGCGTAGCATGGCATCTACTTATAGCCTCTGCCATGCAAGCAATAACCTCCTTGGTAGGGCCTGAAAGGGCCTGAGCCACTTTGCGTCCAGAGTCTTCGTATGATGATTTGCCCCCTGAGCTATCTGCAATGGTAATCTCTAGGGGGTTATCCCATTCCTCGAAGAGATCCGTATCTGTTTTCACAGAGAAAAGAGCTCGAACCACACCCTGGACGGCATTACGCAACTCTCGAACATCCATAGGGCGGAAGCGAGTGATAGTGAGGTCAATCCTCATGTCTCGATATGCGAGAGAAATGTCCATAAAAGCTTTTGCAAGACGTCTTTTTGCTCTAATATCCCTCGGCCGGGGTATAACAAGGGATTCCTGTTGAAAAGAGATTATTGAATGGTCACGGGGAGAAAGTTAAAGGACAAATGGGGCCTCTCACCTGTATGGTTTTGAACGATTTGTCGAAAGCAATGGCCAAGGAGTGGTTACCAGCATCAGGAAAGACAATACAATTGACGGCCAAAGCAATTGCTTGGCCCAAGACCCAAGGTACTGCGTAGCTCTGAAGCTTCTGCCATTCTATTCCACCACTTCTCGTCTCAGCCAGCGTTGTGAAGGCGAGGGCTATGCCTGCAGCGAGAGTGGGTTGGTAAAGACGAATGAAGAATGCTCTCATGAACGCAAGACTAGCAAAAAGAACCATCGAAAACGCCGCTAGAATTCCTCCATAACCCCCTTGAGCTTTTTCAGTGGATGTGGATAGCAACAGACCAACGATACCCCAACCTAGGCCAACAGCGGTGCCGATGATGGTCAGTACTGCTCCATCAAGCTGAGAGCCAAAGCTCCGATCTGCATGGTTAATAATGACAGATATTGCCATGATGTAGTCATATCGACCAAGCCAGTTGTGGACTGGCTGGACAAGACATAGTGCATATGCAATAAAGAAGGAGAGGAAAGACTTTATAAGTCTAATGCCAGCTCTTGTAGTTGCAATCTTTTGTGCAACTGATACCAGTTCGTGAAGCTGCCTTGGTAGGAAATGCTTTGCTGACAAAGGATGGCTCTTATCAAATTCTTTTGGAAGAGTTGCCTTTGCGATCTCAGCAACAAGGTCAGGATCCAGCGGTTTCGGCGCCAAGAACAGAGCGTCAAAGAAGCCATCGCGAAGCTCTTGGACACCATACGTCTCCATATTAATGCGATCATCGGAAATTATCTCATCAATCTGCATGATGCTGAAGGATGAGGAGCCTCTCCTAGAATCGAAGCTTGGCTGTGAAAGATGGGCTTGATATTGATCATCATCTGAGTCCTGATCTTTTTCGTTATCTATATCTTGATATCGATGTTGATATGGCCCTTGACCAGATGGACAAGGCGATGTTCTTGGTTCATAGTCTAATGTCTCGTCTAGCCCGCTCGGGTCTAGACTTGGATTATCAGCCACGGATGATTCGGCAGTTCTTTGACTATCGTTGGAATGAGATCCCGTGATCGGGGAAGGTCGACGGTCTTGTTCCATGGTGGTGAAGTTGATAGTTGAATCGATCTCAGTCGTTGTTCAATATCTTGGTAGAAGGAACTATTTTGTCCAACTCATCCATTGAATACTCTGGCGAATGAATAGTTCCTGGGCCAAAGCATTTGATAAGAGTGACCTGGCGATATAGCCAGCCAGCTGAAGCTATCAATGAATGTCGTTGATATGTACGGATATGCGTCTTGGCGATTCTATAAATGACTGATTTCGTCACCAGTCTTGACTATGAGATGTCACAAAGTCGTGAATGGAGGCAGAAAAGACATGAAGGGGAAAGACGAAGACGCTTCAAAATTTATGCTAGACAAAAAATGAGTCTGAGAATGAATCAAGACATAAGAGGTGATGAACTTGGACTTTCGAATGATGCAGGAAGCAACTGAGGATACACCCATAGATGTTTTTTTTTTTGGGCACCAGCCAAGGACAAGGACGTGCATCGCGACTACCAATTGCCAAGCCAAGGACGAGGTTGGTTAATTAAAGACATCAGAATAGAATATCTAGACCATTTAAGGCACATATTTTACTTTCAATAAGGTAGGTACTTTATTATTTGAGAAGGTTAATGGCTGTGAAGCAAAGTGGGATGTATATAGAAGTACCTTGGAGAGTTGCTGATATATTCCTCTCGCCAATTGAACCCAATCAAATTAATGCATGGAACATGAATAACAAGTCTCTAACTCCAATGAGTGAAGACAAAACATACGATGCGAGTGACAACAATTAATCATGTTCAGCACATCATTTCTCCATTTGTCCGTTAGAGTCAAGATGGCAAAAGTACATACAGTGACAAAACCAACCTAACAGGGGTATTGTGACTCGCGTCACGTGAGCCTATCAAATCGGACTTCAGCGATTACCTAGGTGCTGTACGCATCCGTTCAGAGCAAACAAGCCAGCGTCAAGCTCAACAACGTCACTCGGCCATTGAACCTCTCTCCGCCATCCCATCGCTGAACCGATCTCCATACCTCGACGATATACCATGGCCCTCATCCGCGCTGCTGTCGCGCCCCTGCGCGCCGCACGCTGCATCCGACAACCCCTCTCCTCCAGAGGCTTCGCCGTGTCCGCCCGACGACAAGGAGGTGGCGGCGAGCACCAATTCGATCCTCCCACCGGCTGGCTCTGGGGTGTCAAGCCTGGCGAGAAGCCTGAGCCCGAGGGTTGGGAGTGGCCTACCTATATCTTCCTCGGAAGCATTGCCGCCACCGCTGTTGCGCTCGCCTTCAAGCCCGATACTACGTGAGTGATTTGCACTCGGAGGATATATATCGCAATTGGAGAGCCGAGATCTCTTGACCGCGAAATTCTGGCCGGGATGTGATACAGGGATTGTGCTAACGGTTATACAGTGTCTCTACCTGGGCTCTCGAGGAAGCACGAAGAAGGTTAGAAGAGGAGGGTGTTCTGCCCGACCCCTCCAAGCAGGACAAGAAGAACTAAGCGGCGGTTTTGAACATACAGAGAGGGAAAGCTGGTCAATTGTACATGTTATTTGCATTTGAAGAATGGTATTGCTAGACGTGCTGGGGTATTACCGTCCAACCGGGACTGTGACATAACCTCCGACCTTCGCTAGCATCGCTGATTGTGAGCCTTAACAAGCAATTGTGGCAAAGCAAATATCTTGATGTTTCTTTGTGAGCGTAATTATTTTGATTCCGATTTGTCTATCTATTCCCAACCGCTATATAACGCCGTACACATAACCACCCTAGATAGCGAAGCTCCACTCGTGCTCCTCGTCACCATATTGGATAGCTTCGATCCACTCCTTCATCTTGAGAGCAATCTCACCGGACTCCTCGACCTCGGAAAGACCGCAGTCGACGAGCTTGCCTCTCCATGAGATGGATCGGACAGGGCTGACAATGGCAGCGGTTCCGGTACCGAAAGCCTCGAGCAGACGGCCCTCTTCGGCAGCCTCAGCAAGCTCCTTCATGGTGTACTTGCGCTCGTCAACCTTCCAGCCCTCGGGAACAAGGCGCTCGCGAGCAAGAGCCAGGACAGAGTCACGAGTGACACCCTCAAGGATGGTACCATCGAGGGGAGCGGTAACGAGCTCCTTCTGGCCAGTCTCCTTATTCTTAAGAGCGACGAACATGTTCATGGTGCCGACCTCAGTGACGTACTCCTCCTCACCAAAGAGCCAAAGGTTCTGCTGGAAACCACGGCTGGCAGCCTGGAGCTGAGGAACAATGCAAGGCGCATAGTTGGCACCCAGCTTCTTGTCACCAACACCACCGGGCCAGGCACGGACAGCGTAGTCAGTGGCCTCGAGAGAAACAGCCTTGAAGCCAGTGGGGTAGTAAGGACCGACGGGCGAGGCAATACAGTAGAGAAGAGCAGATCCGGGAGGACCAACGCCGAGTGTCTTCTGAGTTCCAATCATGGTAGGGCGCAGGTAGAGGGAGTATCCTCGCTGGTCAGGGATGAAGCGAGAGTCAAGGTTGGCGAGCGTGGAAACGAGCTTGGTGAAGTCATGAGGCTCAAAAGTAGGAAGCGCAATACGGGCGGCTGACTTGTTGAGTCGGGCCATGTTCATATCGGGTCGGAAGAGTCGCACTTTGCCGTTCTTGTCCTTGTAGGCCTTCATACCCTCAAAACACTCGAAGGCGTAGTGAAAGACACATGTCGCAGGGTCGAGAGACAGGTTCTGGTATGGTGTGATCTTGGGCTCCAGCCATCCTTCGTCTTGATTCCATTCGATCGCAAGCATGTGGTCTGGCAAAGTTTTAGCAAGTGTAGCGGGCGCACTTCGGAGGGGTCAAATTTACCTGTGAACTCTCTTCCAAACACCAGGTCCTCGTTCTTGCTGAGTCCCTTGGGCTTCCCCGTTCTCTCAATGGTGAGTTTTGTAGCGTCAAGGCCCAGAGGCTTTGTGGAAGAGGCGGCCTCAGCCTTAATGCTGAAGCGTTGCGCCTGGCATAACGGTCCGAAGCTCGAAATGCGAGCGCTCCGTAGAGCGGAGCGAACAAGCATAGGTCTCATCATCGATACGCTTTTGGGGGTCAATTGGCTGTGGAAATAAACTAGGGAAGCAGACAAAGGTTCAAAAAGACAAAGGTTTTATGATGAAAGTGCGATGATCTAACTTAGGGGCTCCAGACGAGGTGGGATATCAACTTAAGTACTAGCAGCATTTGTCTATGATCGGAGCTGTATCGGAGCTCGATGATGCCAGTATATTTGAAATTGACCGACTTAACAGGTTCGCTGCAAAGTGAGCCCGAGGTACTTTGCAGGGACAGCCGTTTCCAGGCGTTGTCAGCCGTCTCGGGCCGTATATGAGTCGTCCTTGAAAGTCACATAAAGTTCCGTGAACGCAGCTGTAAACGCCCTAACTGTTTAGCGACAACAGGGGACTTGGTGGGGGCTGAGCTGATGGACGGGCTAGAAGCCCAGGGCCCGGGCAGCTTGCAGTATGCACAGCAGACTAAGTGCCCGCTTAAGTTCCACGGAGGCTAGGCCCAAGCGTTATCAGCTTATCGTGGGGAAAGTGCCAGAGCTAAGGCAAGACCAGAACCAGGGCAAGGTAAGAAAGAGGTAAGGATACATTTGTCAACTTAGAGTACCCCTACGCTTATGGGGAATGCGCATCGCGACCAACGTCATTCCCATTCCTCTTACAGCTTAAGCGACGATCAATCAGTCTTCTATCGTTCATCTCTACACACGCTACTCTTTTCATTGCGACTCTGAAGCTTGCGGCGGCTACGAATAGCTCTCCCTTTCCCCTTTCAACCCGACCCGATATTCGCGACCCAATTCATGGAGAGCTGCCATCATGTTCTCCTCGGCCTTTAAGTCCATCTCTGCCACCAACATCACCGGCAACTACTCCATCTCCTCCGCACCGACTTCAACGGCTGGTCCCTGGAAGATCTACGATGCGAAGAAGAAATCAACTGGAAAACCCTACAGCGTATTTGTCTTTGACAGGAAATCGTTGGATAGCCATGGCAACTCGTTGGGCCGCTCTGGCGCAGCCTCGTTCAAGAAGACGGTCGAGGAGGTTGTCGAGCGATTAAAGAAGGAGGCATCGAGTCTTGCGAAGCTACGACACCCTAGCATTCTGGAGTTGGTAGAACCTGTGGAGGAGACAAGAGGTGGAGGCTTGCAGTTCGTTACAGAATCCGTTACAGCTTCACTGTCCAGTCTGTTGCAGGAAAAGGACGAACAGGAACGCGCCGGAGGACCAGGTGGAAGGTCGAGTCGATTCGTGACCGAGGATGCGGATGGAACAAAGAGACGAAGGGAACTGGAGATTGACGAGCTGGAAATCCAAAAGGGGCTGCTCCAAGTCAGCAAAGCGCTTGAATTCTTGCACGAGAATGCCGGTATCGTACATGGCAATCTCACACCCGATTCAGTCCTCATCAACTCGAAGGCATGTCATTCCGGAAATTTATCATGACAACTCAGCTAACACACTGCAGTCTGACTGGAAGATTAGTGGTCTAGCGTTTGCCAGTCCTCCTGAAGGATCCGATAAACCGACCTCTATCCAAGGGATTAACTTATACGAAGTCCTGAACATGGATCCCCGATTACCAAAGACGGTTCAGCTCAACCTCGATTTCACATCGCCTGACTTTGTAGTCGACAACAACCTCAACCCCTCTGCTGATATGTTCTCTCTTGGACTCATGTCAGTTGCTCTGTACAACTCACCTCACAAGTCTCCTTTAGAAAGCCACGGCAGTTTATCTACATACAAGCGATTGTTTTCGAGTTCTTCCAACGTTCCTTCTGCCAGCAACAACTACCTTTCCTCACGCCCCCTCCCCAGGGAACTTGCCCATGATGTTCTGCCTAGGTTGATCACAAGGCGACCTGCTCAGCGAATGACGGCGCGCGAGTTTCAGCAAAGCGAGTATTTCGATAATGTTTTGGTGTCGACAATTCGATTCCTTGATTCGTTCCCTGCCAAGACTGCAAATGAGAAGGCTTCCTTCATGCGAGGTCTCAACAAGGTGTTGCCGTCGTTCCCCAAGTCGGTAATGGAGAAGAAGATTCTACCGGCGTTGATCGAAGAGCTGAAGGATCGGGACCTCTTATCACTCATCCTTCAAAATGTTTTCAAAATCCTCGACCTACTCCCATCAGCTAAGAGGGCTTTCAGTGAGAAGGTTAGACCATCTCTAAGGGAAATCTTCGTTGTCAATGCCAAGCAAACACAAGAGAAAGACCCCGCCAGAGACGCTGGTCTCATGGTTATTCTGGAGCACATCTCCTCTGTATCAAGCAATTGCTCTGGAAAAGAGTTCAAAGATGGTAAGTTTTCTTCGGTAAACATATCGACTTGATACTAATTTCTGTCAGATATGCTCCCCGTCATATTGGCAGCGATTGAATGCCCAACGCACTCGATTGTCGATGCTGCTCTTCGTAGCTTGCCAGTCGTGCTACCGGTGCTCGACTTCAGCACTATTAAGAACGAGCTTTTCCCAGTGATCGCAGCTGTCTTCAGTAAAACAAACAGTCTTGCGATCAAAGTCCGCGGTCTACGAGCATTTGTGATACTTTGTGGTGGCACCAACGATAATGGCGAAGACGATGGACTCAACGGACTGGAGAACAAGAAGACGTCCTCATCAAGCGCCTTGGACAAATATACTATGCAGGAGAAGATCGTGCCACTAATTAGGGTCATCAAGACAAAGGAGCCTGCTGTCATGATGGCAGCCTTGAGTGTTATGAAGGTTGTGGGCTCAGTTGCTGATGCAGACTTCGTGGCGATGGAAATCCTCCCCATCCTCTGGAGCATGAGTTTAGGTCCGCTTCTCAATCTGAAGCAGTTCCAAAGCTTCATGGATCTTATCAAGAGCTTGTCGCGAAGGGTTGAAGATGAGCAAACAAGAAAGCTGCAAGAACTTGGTGGTGGTTCTAGCAGCACGGCTGCACCAGCCGAGGATTTTATGGCCTTTGGCGGAGTCACTGGCACTACTTTTGACCAGAGTAATGGAGCTACGGAAGACGACTTTGAGAGCCTTGTCAAGGGTCGCATGGCCAGCCCCAGGTCGAGTACGGCAACTCCCAGCTGGGATGACCCAGCAAAATCGAAGTCGAGCACGCCGGCGCCCACGTTCTCATGGTCGACTCCTCCCCCTCCTGCAACCAACACTATACCAAAGCTCGCACCCAAAAAGACACCGTCTTTCAGAACTGTGACACCAGATCTCGGTCGGTTCGAGGCTCTCGCCCCATCAACTACGCAGTTCAGTCAACCACTGCAGCCCACACCGAGCCAGCCTTTCCAAGCACCACCGCAATCACAGCCAATGCAATCGATGCAATCGATGCAGATGATGCAGCCTATGGCGGCGCAGAAACCCCTGTCTACATCAAATTCCGGAACTTCTATCAACTGGTCTGCCGCTACTCAAGCTACGTCGAACCCGTGGGGAAGCTCCTCTGGGTTCGGAGGCAGCGCATCTACTGGCAATCTTAACTCTTCTATGGCAGGCATGTCCATGAACTCGGGTTCGCGCCAATCATCCTTTACACTTCCTCCTCCGCCAGGCAACATATCTACTCCGCCTGCATCTTCGTTCACAATGCCCCCGCCGACGAATAATTGGGGCGGTATGGGTTCCAGTTCCATGGGCAACTCAATGTCCAGCACATCGCAGAACAACACCGGGCAAAAGTCTGGATTGGATAAATATGAGAGTCTGATTTGAAGTTGGGGATTTTGGATGGGAACTTTGTCGGTAAAGCGTTGGTACACATGGCTGGCATAGAATTTTTGGCTTGAATACGGATACAGTTGGTCTAGCTCGTGGATATCATGAGTATCGAAGCGTTGTTAGCGTAGTGAAGGAAACAAAAGTCGATCAGCAACTTTGACTTGTTTATATCATAGGATAGACACCCAGCAATTGTTATTTTTTGTTATATTCGAGTCGTCGTTTACTGCATGTTACGGAAGGATCTCTCAAGAGAACAGTGACTACAGGTGCATTAACTTTATCATTCATTCTGTAACTCTCGACTGTTTGTTCTGCCAAAACCTTTGTCCTTCTGTCTAAACTGAACCGAACCACACATCACATCATTTTCAACGCCCTACTTTTCCGTCCTCACGCCACAATTTCGGTTCGGTTGCCAGCGAATCTTGAAGCCCCGCTCCAGGAGGCACTATGTATTGAATCATGATTTCTCTTTTGTGTATGTGGGGGGTGGTCAAGCACATCCGTAAAGTCATGAGGGTCTAGTTATTGGGAAAACAACAAAATAAAGAAAGACAACAATCTTGTGATAAAGAACTTTGACAGACATTGGCCGCGTTAAACACCTTTTTACTCCATCCGTATCCATCTTTCCCTTCCATTCCATTCCATTTTTTAGTTGGCATATCATTTCCTCCAGACGCCTTGCCATCCGCTTGCAGCAGAAGAAAAGCAATAGCAAATATGTAGAACAAGCAAAAAACGAAAAGAAAATACTTGCATGCCAATCGCCCATAATGTATAAGAAACTCTCAGTCCAAAAAAAAGAAGCAAAAGGTCTCATTTCTTGTTCTTCGTCTTGGTCTTCTTCTCCTCAAAGACGTGTCGACTCTTGTAGCCAGGCTCGGTACGTACTTCAACCTTTTGATCCTTGGGAACCATCTCGTGTACCATGGGCCATCCGAGACGGCGACACAGTTCAGCAACGACGACGTCACAGTCGCCCAAGAGGTCAATGTCGAAATTAATGTGGTTAACGGCCTGGCGAGACACGTAGATCTGAGGGATGTCGCCGTCTAGCCAAGACACAATCTCAGACACGGGAGTGACCTTGAGAGACGTGCCGATGACAATGACGAGATCAACCTTGTCGCGGTCATGCTCAGTCAATCGGCGAGAGAACTCGTCAGGAAGAGCCTCACCAAAGAAGGTGATGTCGGGCTTCATAACACCAGCTTCGGGAATGTCGTACTCAGATTCGTCGGAACTATCGGCATCCCATCGTCGTCGCTTCTTCTCACTACCCGCCGATCGCTTGCGCTTGGGCGGGCCAGCAGGGCGCAGAGTCTGAACGCAACGTGGGCATCGAGGGATCTTGTCGGCCTTGATCTCTGGGAAAATCTTCTCTCCTTCGCACTTGTAACCGCACTGGACACAGGTAGCAGTTCCGAAAGAACCGTGGCACTGGATGAGTTTGTCCTTGGGAACACCGGCCTTGACCTCGAGGTTGTCAATGTTCTGAGAGTAGTTTGTCAACAGCTTGCCCTTCTCGTGGAGCATAGCGATGAACTTGTGAGTTGGCGTGTATCGGTCTGTGCTCGGCAAAATGTCCTTGGCGACAAAGTAGAAGATGGTAGGATCCTGCTTGAAGACGCCGATGTCGAAGACCTCCTGCGGATCGCTGAGACCAAGATGCTCTAGCTTGGAATAGAGACCAGTCCCTTTAGAACGGAAATCAGGGATGCCCAGCGATGTAGAAATACCGGCACCGGTGATAAGAACAATGTTCTTGCTCTTAGCGATCAAGTCGACTGCATCATCCACCGTGTTGTAACGCAAGAGCTTGGCGCGCTTGCCCAATTCGCGCGTAATGGCTAGAGACAGGAGATGGAAGTAGGCATCATCATTCTCGCCTTCGAGGAAAGCGGGAGGACGAATACCGAAAGCGCTGAGAAGCTTTCTAGCGGTATAATGACCAGCATCGACAGTGCGTTGGCAAAATGCAGCAGGACCATACTCTCGGAGTTCCCGACGAAGTCTGCTAGCTTCCTCTGGTGTACACAACTTGGGGTCTTTTTTTTTGTTGGAGAAAGTATGTTAGCAAAAATTCAACTGAATAGACTAGGAATTAATAGTAGACAACTAAACTCACCATCTAGAGCTACCGTGTTATCACCGCTCAACTCTTCGAAAGCGTCCTCGAAAAGGGAATCCGTCTCCCATGATTCTCGAACATCGTTAACTCTCTCCTCTAGATCAGCGAGAGCAACGTTGGCGGCGGCCGTCTTAATTTCCTCTTCTGTTGGGTTATCGCCCAGAGTGTCGAGAGCATTTGGTTGAGCCTTTCTCTTGGAGATGGCGACGCTTCTCCCAGAATTCTTTTTGGGGTTCATGGTTGGATGGAATTATTTATGTATGTGGCGTGAAGATGAGAAGAGGAAGAAGAGAAAAGGAAATTAAAAGGTGAGAGTTGAACTTTTTTTTGGTTGGTTATCAAAGGTTGACAGTGATAGAAGTAAGGAAGTAAAGAAGGTAAGTAAGTAATAAAAGGTGTAGAAGGTGAGGAAGAAAGCGGGTCAGAAGAGAGAGGGTGAGGGTGGCATCTATTATTAACCCCAGATCGAGTACCGCGTCTTTGGTTGGGTTGATTCGCTTGGGCTTGGCTTGACTTTGCTTGACTTTTCTCTGCTGGTCTCTCTAAACTACAGTGGCTTCCTATTGTTCTAGTAGATGGACAATCTCAATAATATCCAAAACTAAAGAATAGAGAAAGAAATTCGAAGGCTGCTGTTGTTGTTGTTGTTGTAGAGAAAGGGGACAAAAAGGTTTCAGGTTGAATAGTGGAGGTCAGAATGATGGATGATTGCTGATCGATCTACGGATACCAAAGTGGGTTGATTTGATTCGATGCTTTGTGTAATGTTAAGGAAGAGAAAACGAGACTCATTCAGAGAAAAGAGCCGAGAATTTCCAAGGAAAGGAAACCAATAATGATGAGTCAAATATGAGGATGCAACCAAGAACCGAAAAGAAGATGAGAGAATCTTGTGATGCTCCTATCTCAAAGCAAGAGAAAAATAATGTATCGTGATCAGATCGAAACTAATAAAAGTAGTGTGATGTGATTCCATGTAAATATTATCGCGTCTCTTTTTTAGTCGACTAACTTGACCGATTCTCCAAGTAGAGTGGAGGAAAGAGTAAAGGGAAAAAACTGAAGAAATAAATCTAGATTATCGATCTACTGTACGAATACACTGTTGGAATGCAATGATAGACAGTGAGCACAGGACGGCAGGGGCAGGCAGTAGTCTAGTAGTTGTTGTTAATTAGACTAAGAGATGAGAATAGTACATAAATACACCCACCATAGATAGTATGGTACCTTTGCCCGCCACTACGCCCTAGGTTAAAGCTTAATGATACAATACAGCCAGGTATGATATATGACTTTCGTTGGACAAGATATTCAATCGACTCTTGCATATATACATGACAAAATTCTTTTCTTTTAGCAATTATGCTTGCCGATCTGCTTTCGTTTACAGGATGAGTGAGTGAATAGTTGAGAATGACTCTTAATGGTAATTCTGTCCTGCTATAATTCATACATTGTACACAAATTGACTACATTTAGCCGGCAATATGTGCCCTCTCTGACTTTGACTCTGATAAGACTTTGGAGCAAATTAATCTTGCAGATCCCAGGACTGCATGTCAAGATGCACGTAGCCAGTAGGAAGACGATGTTCTGATCCATTGAGGCACGGAGAACAGCCTCATGTCACGAGCAACTACCTAATAGAGCAGGCCCTCTACAAATTAAGCTTAATTGCCAGAGGCTGCAATGTCTACATAATTTGATGATGAAAACTCAAGAGTAGACAACGGGGTAGTTTGTGGGCGTACTAGATTCGTGTTTATAGTGATCGAGGTTCCTATCCTTTCCGTCTTCCTTTTTGGATTACGCATTTGGTGCTGCTGTAGGTGCAATAGGAAAGACGAGAGGATCAGAGAAGCTAGACTTGCCATGGCTATGGAAACACTCCCGCGTACAACGACGACGGGTAGTCGAGATTCGAGGACACTTTCGGCTAAAAGGTATATTTCCGATATGTACTTGCTGGGTAAGCCTTTTCTCTGATGCGAAGTGCTCTATATAACAGAGGCATAAACAGACAGTGTAGTTATCGTTGGTGATTCACATCTACAAATCCATGTTAGCAACAACTGGGCGCCCGAATATATCCACAGTTAATGGACCATCTTCCTCACAGCACCTTCATAATACGGCAGCACGAGACCTGCAAAAGTTGCCTTGAATCATTCAAACACTTTCATTATTCCATGTTAACCAGTTCTATCCGTACCCAAAGTAATACTTATAAACAATACCACGCACGCGCCAAACACAAACCGAACCAGGTATCAACCCCTATTTATGTACGTCTTGGTGATCTCCATTCTCCTCTGGCCGCATTTTCGGTTGCCAGCCGGCCGCTACACCTGCTGCCACAATACCCGCCATTACTGTCGGTGCTCCGAGCGCAGAGTTGGAACGTGATCTCACAGATCGAGTTCTCGCTGAACTGGGTGTTCCGATCGGTGACCCTTCGAAGGGGTTCTCCTGCGTTGGTGTTTGTGGCGGATTAACTGAGTTGGATCGAGAATGGGAAGGACTTCTAGACCTGACCATCTCAACCGCCTCCTTGGGATGCTGGATCGCAAACTTGAGGTTGTTCAGGCGTCCTCCCTTCATGCGGCGCATAAAATTGAGCTCGTCACGAACGTCCGCCAACGGTTCCGGATACATGCTCATCTCTTCGTCAGAAATTGTGAGGCCAGGCACCTTCTTGGCTCTTTCCCTCAGAAACTCGGGGATCAAAGCCAGCATTAAATGATCAGGAATCAAGCGAATGATGACACCAACAGGAATGGAAAGGAAGCCAAGCACAAGGGCAATGGCCCAGAGAGTTCCGCTTTGCTTCTCCTTGGCGATTTGGAAAGCCGCGCCACCGACAAAGATGATAAGGACTTGTCCACCACACATAATAGCACTGATGCTAATGAAGAACCAGTTCTTGGTGAGGCCCTCAAAAATGTTGAACTTGTTGTCCAGACGGCGGTTACTATACATGTCAGTACGAATTCCCGTTAAGGTCATAGAGTTGAAACTTACTTCCATTGGTTGAAGATCTGCATCCAGACAAAAGTGTTGAAAACAAGTGTCTTGATCTCATCGGCCGAAGGAGTTTCGCTTGTTGGCAGAATGCCCTTGGGGCCACCATAGTAAAGGAGGAATGTAATGGCGAGCTGGTACACTGATTGTCCAAGGATCATCTTCCACATGGTAACGGAAATGATGCTTGATCCCTTGGGCTCAGGCTTTCGGTCCAGCACACTGTCGTGAGGAGGATCAGTAGCAAGAGCAAGAGCAGCAAGTGTGTCCATAATGAGGTTAACCCAGAGAAGTTGTACGGCCGTCAGGACCGAAGACTCTTCGTCGTTAGATACAGCAGTAACAAAGGTGAGAATAACCGCGGTGACGTTGACTGTAAGCTGGAATTGCAGGAATCGCTTGACTGCATCATTGACCGCACGACCCCATTTCAAGGCCTTGACAATACTGGTGAAATTGTCGTCCATAAGAATGATAGCTGAAGCTTCCTTCGCGACCTCGGTACCGGCGATGCCCATTGAAAAACCAACATCGGCCATCTTGAGAGCAGGCGCATCGTTGGTACCATCACCAGTAACTGCAACAGTCTCATTCTTATCCTTGAGTCTCTTAACAAGGATTCGCTTGTCTTCGGGTGAGGATCGTGCCAAAACGTGCAAGCGAGGGATGATTTCTTCTTGCTGAAGCTTAGAGAGGTTTCGAAATTCAGGTCCCTCCATAACGATAGAGTTAGGTTGAATGATACCGCACTCCTTGGCAATGGCTTCAGCTGTAATCTTGTTGTCACCAGTAACCATGCGAACGGTGACTCCGGCCTGCTGGCAGAGCTTCACAGCTTCCGCAACTCCCTCTCGGAGAGGATCTTGAATACCGACAACGCCAAGGAATACTGTTTCCGTGAAAATATCCTCAAAAACAACCTCCTTGCCGCCATCGACATGGTTGACATTCTTGGGTGGCCAAGAGGGGAAGTCCTTGTAGCTGATGCCAATGGTTCGAAGAGACCTTTTCGCGTAACTCTCAATGAGCTGCTTGATAGTTTCGATATTATCTTCAGACAGATGAGCGAGAGAAGCGTCGTTGGAAGGGTCGCGGAGAATCTGTGTGCACTTGGCGAGGAGAATTTCGGAGGCACCCTTGATATAAAGGCGGACACTGCCGTCAGGGTTCTGGACAACAATACCCATGCACTTGCGGCCAGAATCGAAAGGAATAAGCTGCAAGACCTTGGCGTTCTCACGCTCCTCACTCACAGGTCCCATGCCGAGATGGTTCTTGGCAAGGATGAGCAGAGCTGTCTCAGTCTTGGAGCCAATGAAGGTCTTCTCGCCATCAACCTCACCCTCGAAAGCAGTCGAGTTGAGGACAATAGACTTGAGGAGAATATCCTTGACCGGTTTGCTGAGCATCTTAGCAAATTCACCGATGCTAATATCACCACTTGTATCCACGGGAGTAGAGGCGCCGCTCTCGTCTCCGCGCTGTGAGCCACCAAATCGCAGACTTGTTCCGATGGTTCCAGATACCACTTGCATCTTGTTCTGGGTCAGAGTACCAGTCTTGTCGGAGCAGATTGTTGACGCATTGCCCATGACTTCGCAAGCCTTGAGGTGTCGCACCAAATTGGCATCTCGAAGCATACGAGTTGTTGCAAAAGCCAGAGCCAGTGTAACAGCAAGAGGCAGTCCTTCAGGGACAGCAACAACAATGATAGTAACGACAACAATGAAAATGTTAAGAAATTGCTGTCCTTTCTGTGCGGGCGAAACAGAGTCCGGCATCTTGGGCAAGCTAGCAAGGAATTTGATGAAGAGAACGATGAAAAGTACAAGACCAGCGGCACTTCCGAGCTTGGCAATGTAAGTGGCAATGACATTCAGCTTCGCTTGCAGAGGAGTCATCTCAGGGTCTTCGTTCAATGACATGAGAGTTTTGCCGTAAGAAGAGTAAACGCCAACGGAAGTCGCCATATAAGTACCAACACCTTCCATTATGCGGGCTCCGGATTGGATGAAAGGGTCCATCTTCTTAAGATTATCGCCGTTCTGGATAGCGTTGTAGACGACTTCGGCGGATTGTTTTCGAATAATGTCGGACTCTCCAGTGGCCTGCGACTCATCGCACTTGACATTGAACCCTTCAATAAGAATTCCGTCGACTGGTACAAGGTCACCAGGCTCAATGTGGATCACATCGCCGACGAGAATATCAAAAACTGATATCTCAATCGTCTTCCCCGAGCGAATGGCCTTCACCGTACGGTCCTGTTTCTTCTTGTTCAGTTTCGTGAACTGTCGTTCCTTCTGGTAATCATTCAAAGATCCGACGATAACGACGATGGCGATGGCGACAATAATCGCAACACCTTCGACCCATTCGACCCTTGGTTCGCCATCCTTATGCTCTCCGCCAAAGGTTTGGTACAGACCCACTGCGAGACTGACGACAGCTGCAATTGACAGCAGGATCAGGACCTTGTCGTTATATGTGATCCACATAAGCTGCAAAAGACTCTTGCCCTTCTTCTCAGGTAGACGGTTGTCCTTGTACACACGGAGTCGGTCGGCATAGCTATCGCCTGATTGCGCATTGGTGTGATCATCGGGGGTGGTCTGCTTCTTAGATATTGCGTCCTCAAATGATACATGTCCAGGCAGGCTTTTCTCTTCCAGACTCAAACCGGCCTTTCGGTTGGATCGTAAACCCTTTTCCAAACCATCAATGCCACCTAACTTATAAAAGGCAGAAAGGCTTTTGGGGTTGAACATTTTGTTGAGCTGGCCAGGCGTAAAAGCGAAAGGGTTGTTTTCCACCTCGAAATCCTGCTCGGTGCCAGCGTCTGGTTTCAGGGCTGTCTCATCGTTGATAATCTTGTTATGATCATGTTCGGAACCTTTAAGGGTCTCATGTTGCGTTGAGTTGGACGCCACAACAGTGGTATCGCCATGTGAGGAAATAGATCGTGTTCCATCATCAGAATCGACGGAGTTCTGTCGTGATCGGTGGTTCATAGGTACAGACAAGTATGCAGCACTCATGTCGCCTGATCTTGATGTTACCGGACTGGAAACATTGTGAGGACTTGTTGGTCTGCTATCCCTGTTTTCGAAGTTCATAGAAGTGTTGATTTCGGGTCGCGAAGGTCGTTGCGACATGCCGGCGCTTGTTGCAGGATCAGCTGTTGCTGTCGGGCTGACTGTGTCGTCTTGTAGGTTGGAATGATGTGATTCTTGGGGAGCGCCGGTAGAAGTATTAGAGTTGACAGCAGTGGTATCAATAGTGATGGTTGGACTAGAAGATCGATCAGCATTCAAGAGGTTGATAAAGATTTGGATCTCGGGAGGCCCCAATGAGCCTCAGTGACAGTCACGTACGCGCGAGGCCGCATGGGCGGAGGGTCATCATGATCAGCCATATTGAGCCGGGCAGTGCCGCGATCAGCGACAGCCTAGACTTATGGTTGTGGAAATGACAGCAAGCCGAGTTGAGGCTATGCAGCGGCGAATGTCTTAGTGGAAAGTAATGGGTATTATGTTGAGTAAAAGGGAGCTTCAGTTCAAGGGCAGACGGAGCAGAGGGCGTGGAGCCAAGAGCGCATGGGCCGATGTTCTTTAAGTATAGTAGTGTAGAAGGGAGGAAGGATTGAAGTAAGAGGCAACTAGAATTAAAAACAGTAGGCAAAGACGGGCAATAGAGTTGAATTTAGACGACCAAGTCGGTCGTGAAGAAAGGCTGAGTTAGTTTAACATCGCCAACGCACCCAAGGTTCAGTTGAAGATTGAGGAGAAATGCAATCGAGAGGCAGGTGGAGGACTTGTTTTCGCCTCGAGCGAGCTTCCTTCCTTCTTGAAAGTAATTGAGGCAGTGCAAGCCAAATGAAGCTCATGATTGGCTCTTGATCTTCACTCTGGGGTGCAGATAGAAAAAAGTACCTAACCAAAGGGCATAAAAACTGGATCCGCTTAAGCCCGGGGCAGGGGCCGGACAGGCGCTAAATTGACGGATGTTCTTCTACCTTTGGATAGAGTAGAGACGAAAGGACCGTGGAATCAGCAATAGGCGCTGAACATATCAGGTCCGTAGGTAAAATGATCTCCATGAACAGATTTGACAGGCTAGAAAGTCCCATTGTGATTTTCCATAAGGACTTACAATATCTGTACGGACAAGGTTCCTTGACTGTCTGCTTCTTAAGTGACATGCACTGTGCTTCTTGCTCTCATTGACTACTGTACTTTCTTCGATTAGACTATGAATTCAGCATCAAAATTCGATCGATAAATTATTTTCCGTATAGGGTACAATTACTTACATGTTCAACCCATTTCCTCTGTCAAGTTCCATGCTACATGGTTTGCCTCCTATCGTTACCAAAGCTTTACAGGCGGCCTCTCTACATCTTTACGCTTGCAAGAAGAGGCTGTGTGATGATTAGGTTAAGTTTTGACCCGATCCAGAATGTCCACGAATACTATCAACGGCGAAAGTATGACGCATTTCAGCTCTCATTGTTCTTCCTCAACAAAGTCCAATTGAGGCAGCTCACGCTCATGCTCATGCTCATGATGTTCCCGGGTCCCCCCATGTCGCCACAGTGCACAATTATGCAAAGATCCCGTCTTGGCGGCCTGTCTAGAAGGTCCAGAGCCAAGGCCCTAGAATCTAGCTGTTCGCTACGTTCCTAGATCAGGATTGGATGATTTGCTCTAAATCGTCCAATACAATGACTTGGCGCCAAGCTAACAAGTTCTGTGAAACGTCTTCGATGTCGCAAAAGTAAGCAAAGAGTCCTGATTGGCGATTAAACATTGTTACCATTATTGTCTTTGATAGGCCATTGAACTGTTATATTACTTCGCATTCTCGACTCGGTCAGGTTGTGCTATGCAGATATTTGCGTGCGACATTCCTAATATGTTGTCATTTGCATCAACCTTCCAAGCACAGACAAATGACGTCTAGATAATGCTTCGCATGTTTGTCAACTTCTTAAGCGAAATGGGCAAAAGTGATAGCTTGGACGTGCCCTGGTCCGCTTCCAACTTGAACCAAGTGCCGGCTGATAATTAACACGGGCGGCTGGTATGAACATTTAGCGGTCGATGTGACGACGCGTTACTATTCTTGTTAACAGTGGGTTATGTCTTGATTCAGTGACTCCAGTTTTGTCTTCAACCTTGCCCCTTCTGCCCGTCTAGACTGTCACCGGCTTTTCACAGTCAGAAATTCATCTCTTCCCCAGTTAAGTTTCTCACCAAAGGCGAATCCTTCCGGACCTGAAAGACATATACGGAGTAAAGACCCGCAACTTAGTCCGTACGGGACACTGCACTGTACCTGAATTCTATGGGTAATCTCCTTGTAAATTGGAGCCTCTTAATCCTTGTCTTCCTAGCCGCGGGTTCTTTGGTAGTCACACGGCTGATGAGCTTAATTATTCCTTTAGATTGCTTCACCGTGCATTCCGTAGCTGTGAGATAGCCTAGCCATAGCTTCCTTTCAAACTTGTTTTCTGGTCCCGGTGATGTTTCTTAGGAATGCCTCGCTGTCAATACCACCTAAAACGGTCAAGAACCATTGTGGATGTTTTGAACAAACAAAAAAAAAAAACAAAAAAATA